>NNCF01125882.1:1298727-1348359 GCA_002313205.1 Laupala kohalensis | reverse complement strand
TGTGTGTGTGTGTGTGTGTATCCACATTTTTTTGTATTATGAAGAAATCCCAAAATTTGGATTCCATTTCTAAAATATGTCGAAAAAATTTCGAGAAATAAAAAGAAAACACTGGTTATTATAATACAAAATAACTAAATAACTGAGAGCTGAAGATTTTGCTTGAAGATTAACATGTTTCTCATGTTCTCAAAAACTTGAGAAACCATTTTAAGGTTCCTTCTCTATTGATCCACATCATTTACAAGGCACACATAGTAACATCTTAAGATACTGTTGTCCGTGGAATTTTAAACGAAGAAATAAGTGAACCCTGAGGATCCATAGTTAAGCGATCGCTGCCCAGGGAGAAGCAATAGGGATGAGGGGGCAGAGAACCGGAGGGAAACTAGTGATGTGATGACAGACACTGGACAGACGAAGGGAATAGTTGTGAGTCAATGTGCATGCAGACTGATCGCCAACGCAGGGGTAATTTTCAGTTAGTGTTATTGAGGCAGTGTGGTGTGAAGTGTGTTTAGTGTGAAGAGTTGATCCAGTTCAGCAACCCTAACACGTCACGTTGGTACATCTTAACTGGTAGGAGATCAGCCATCAGCAAAAGATTGAACAATTGAATAGGAAAAATTATACCTACTTAGATTTGAGTATTTATCTTTCATTTTCAGACACCCAGAAAATGGAGAGTGAATTTACGAGAAAATCGTTGTTTGATCTCATATGAGTGTGTCCTGATAAACTGTTAAGTGGCAAATTCCTCTACATGGAAAGTAAATTAGCTAAACTCACGAAGTGTCCAGAAAGTGAAATGATTTCTCCTAGGCGTAGATTAAGATATTTTAAATCAAACTTTAGGAAGAAGTGGTCAGCTGCTTCGTTCAATGCGAACAAATTTCTCAAAGACTTTTGACGATTATAAATAACGAACGAAAGACGCGATCAATTGACGATTATAAATAGTTTATTTAACACATGCATTAACTATTCGTTTATTTGTTCTGTTAGATCATGTTTATTAAACATGTTTTACTTTTCAATAATAAATTCTTTTATTTCCAACACATTAGACATTATTTATTAAATCCATTTTCTTACTTGGATACAATATAATTTATTATTATTATTCTAAAAAATTAATATCAATAAACATAATAAAAGTGATAATAAAAAAGTTGATATGAATTAAAACTTGTGAATAAATTATTTTTGAAGCACATTGTCCGAATAAACCAGACATCATAGTTCTCTTGATAATGAAAAAGAAACAAAAAGGTTAAAAAATTTAAAAATATTACATTTCTAAACACAAATAATAAAGATGTTTGTTTATACGTGTAAAAATCATTTGCCTAAATTGACTAAAACGACGCGATAAAATACTTTTGGCCAGGTTTCGCCTCGAAATACTCTCTGAGCGTCGGTGCGAGCCTTCCAGGCGGTAACATCTACATGCTATATTCAGGATGTGGATGTTGTTTGTTTTAGAGTAGCCAGCACCTCATGTACGCAGAACGTTGGAAACAGCAATCCTTCCAATTATTCCGTACATGACAAGTGATGTGGATGGAACAAGTGAGCTGGAATACGCTGAGAAAATTATAGATAATGTGGAGATGATTTCAGGAGGGGAAAACAACATTAATATTAAATTTAGTCTAAAAATAGAAGTTAACGTCAAATAAGTAATTTAGCTACAAACAATGTCAGGAAAAACTGAGAACACGCACGGTTACATGTGAATAAATATAATATAAATACAGTGGATAATGCGGATCATGTTCGTACCAGAGACGAAGCAAATACTGTGGTCTACTGAAGAGTTGATATAATAAACGCGTTCTACTGCGGGAATGCGATAGCTGGAATAAAGCGTAAAGAGGGCTCTACCAGAACGAGAGGAATCAACGTTGGAGTGATTTGAAACAAGCGCGTGGCATTATACACATGCACAAACTCTCGCGAGTTTTCATCGACTCGCAGACAATGGCAGTCAAGAGTTTTGTAAATAAAATATATCCGAACTGAAATAATAGTTGGACCACAAAACACATTTGTGCGCGGACAACGATACTAATGGCATTTATCTGAAAACAGAACAGATAAGAAATACGAAGGAATTTGAACCCCAATATTTTACCAACATTTACTATTCATCTGCGCTACATTGTTAATGTATTTTTTATTTTAAATTACTGATAAGATAAAATCAATTGATACATTACTTTCAAAATATGCAAATTTCTTATCGTTATTGTTCTTAAGGACAAATATGCTATAAAGACATTTACAAAACTTTCAGTTCACAACATTTTCAAGTTAAATGTGCTTTCCCAGTTTTTTTTGTTGGTGTTCTTATTTTCGATTACAGGAATTCTTCAACCCCATTAGACATTTAACTAAATTATTTTAAGAGTACATGGTAATCAATTGGTTTTGCATAGAAATATGATAGTACGTATATTATTTGACTGAGTTTCACCGATTGTCTGGGGAGTCAACTGCATTTCAATGAGTATATTTGGCGAGATTTGGTATATAATGACTCAAAAATTAAAAATGACAGAGCGGAATGTTTTGATGCGTGGGGTAAATTTTGAAGGGCATACCGTCCTCGAAATCCACTAGTTACGTGTCGGTAACGAGCCCATTCTAAGTTTCGAAGTTACATGTGAATTATATCTTTTAATTTTATTAAAAAATCGATTTTACAGTTTAATTGAATAACAATATTATTAAATAGAATAATTTCCCCGATAGGCTACGACATTCTTGTACTGCTCTATTATATATGTGACACACGTCTTAATATCGCTTGTATTAGAAACTTACTTGGAAATTTATTTACGAACCGTCCCTTCAGAGACATTATCAATAAGAACCAACACAACTTCAAGATGATTTTATTAAAATATTAGTCTCGTAAAGATAAAATTTTAGAAGACAATTTAACAGATAATAGTGTTCTCTTTCATAATAAACAAATAAAATCGCTAGGTTGCTTATCCTACCTAAAGAGTTTCTTATTTATTATCGGAGGTCTGTAGTAGATGAATTTATTCGTTTCCAGATAGAATCTATACTAAAAAAAGTGAATTATTTGGAATACCTGTTGGAAATGGGAAAAATTATAAGTCATGGAAATCGGAAAAAGCAATCAATTTTTTTTTTGAAATTTCACTTAAATTTCAATAACATCTTAAGAGTTATTGCAATTAAAATGAGAAGTATGGTTAATACTGACGAATTACAAGAGCAGAGAAACAACTAAAATTGGCTGTTAATTAGTAGGCGTGAATCTTCACTCGCATGACTGTTGACTATGAAGCTTACTAACATGTCCGCCAGAGTTCGATTGCGTTACATGAGGCGGATCATCTAGAATATATAACATTATACAAAGGTTGTGAAGAACATTCTTTTCAAGTATACAATCTAAAAGTGAAATGAAAATCAGATGTCTTACCTATGCGCTTTGTTTATTAAGCTTTCTGTGTAAAGTGTATTTTCTTTCTGCCAGGATTTTAAAATAATTCGTGATTACGTATTTAGTAGAAAAGAATACTAAAACTGTGAATTTTTTCTTAGTGATATTTAATTTTTGAACCGAACAAAAGTGAAAATTTAATATCACGAAAGTAGAGAAATATGAAAACTAGCATATGAATCTAACACATTAGATAAGAAACCCCGGGCATCGCCGGGTAAAATGAACTAATAATATCCAGACTTGTTGACCGGAGTTTTAATACCCAGTGCTGGGTAAAATATATCAATTCTCAGTACCAATTTTTCTTTGAACTTGTATGTATTATTTTGTATGTTTAACAATGCAAAAAAATATACTTATTTTTTATTTTTGTTTTATTTGTGAATTGTTTTAAAATGCTGAATGACCAGTAATGATTTTTTAAAAGTTTCTTTGCAAATTCCGGGCAATGCCAGGTAGTCATTCATGGAATTGACCATCTGAAGATAATTCTTAAAAAAAAAAAATTGAAGTGTCTAGTGTTAATAGTCGATGTATTCAAAAGTGAAATATGATTATCGAGGCAATTGAAGGAAACTACACATGACAAAAAAAGAAAAGTGTTTTTTCCTAAAGTAGCCCATATAAAAGGGAAAATATCCTCGTCGAAACGTTTGCGTGCTATGGTACGCTTCTCATGGCAGACTAGAAAAAACATTACACATATAAAAAATACTGGAAAATAATACGAAAAATATATTAAAAACTGCTCCGAAAGGGTTTCACTGCCGCTATTCCTTCAGGATACGAGATTTGTATATCTATCGAAATTTATCATTCAAATAAGGTGAGGTGGCATTATATAATACTGAGTCAGGATTTCATTTGTCCTTTGACTCGAGGACTCAAACATAATATGACAGAAAAGAGTTCTTTTTTTTCTTTTTTGAACTAAAATTAATTTGTTTGTAAGATAAATAATATAATTTTTTGATGGAATACAGAAATCCTTCAAGATCAGTATCTGTCTCGCATTTTCAAACCACAGAACAGATGGAAATACGTCAAATAATTCACTAATAAATCAATACTTTTTTTCTATTGTTGCAGGTAGGAAAGGACTCATTGAAACCATTTATTTTCGTTTTTATCAAAACAAGATGTCATGCTTTGAAACCCTACAAGAGCGAATAGATTAAAATGTTAAACATTGCCCCTCTATCAAATGAAAACATTCCGATAGATGTGGTTAATGGTGTATGAAGAAGGCAGAACGGGTGTTATGTGTCAGAACCAAACATTCATTATTTAGTAATCTCAATGTTATTATTTACTTGCATGTTTAAAACTATTCATTGCCTTTAAATAGAATAATTACGGAATATTTCAATTCTCCTAAAATAAAAATTGCAGAACTTTGTGCTTCAATATTTGTTCATAAAGATTATTATGATTCGGATTTTCGGATTTGACATACATGAGGAATAAACGAGAAGGGTACCCTAACTCGTGCTTTGACTGAAACAAACGGTTATGGTCCATCGGAATGATGTAGGATGAAGTTCACGTTCATTGAATATGAACCAACTCGTAGTCACTAGGGAATGAAGTTAAATCGCCAAGAACACAACAATCGATAATTTCATGCCATTAATCTAAAGAAATATATCAATTACGTTCAGGACGATTATTTTGCACATCGATTACATTTTCCGATTAGTTTGGCCGAGTATTATATTATGTTCATTGATATTTGCTAATTATATTTTCCTTTCCGTGTGAATGGGATAAACATGTGAAAATAAAAATATAGCAGATTGTGAGACAATGTTTCTAAATATCTCGAATCATTCCAAATTCCTATTAAGGAAGAATTTCCTATTGCCATAATTACGCGGGACTAGCGCCAATTTTCATAATTTTTGGGATAAAATGTTTCATGTAAATATATATTTTCAAGTTCCTAATAAGTACGGTAATTTAAAGATATGTGTAACGTTGAAACATTATTTTACTCCATTATTAATGCAATTAATACTAGCCATACATCAATGGTACAAAATTGCTCTAAAACATTTATATAAATTATTCTAAAATAACAATCGACTATTGGATCGATTTCTTTACAACGATTAATCGCTAATTACTAATCGTGCAAGGAATTTAATAAATAAATGATTACTCGAAATATTTTCAATCAGCCATTCCTTAAAGTCACAGACGCGAATAGTGCATTATCGCAAAGGCATACATTATTCTAAAGTTGAAATACTCGTAGTTGGCTGACGTACCACGATTGTTTTTTGTTTCAATAACATTATAAGAATTATTGCGTGTTTATTTGATAAATTTTGTCAAAATTCATTTGGTAAATTTGATGTATTTTTGACGTATGTGAAACTTGACGTAAGAGATTACGTCTTATGACGCAGACACGACATAAAATAAATTAAATGAAAAAAGTAAGGAAGAAAAAAATAATATAACGGTGCTCCGCAATTACTTAGTTCGCATGCAGAGGGGTCACTCTGACAGATGACAAAAAAGAAGGAAAAAAATTCCTAGATAAGGTTCTAAATACAAGCTAGCCCCCCCTCCTCGTTTAATTTAACTTCATTACCTTTCATTGGGAACTATCAATAAGTGTACTGTGCACCCATTCAATAAAATACATATATCCATTACTTTCTTACGGTTCGTCCATTAGTGGCTTCGTATATAGCGGTTATACTAAGATTATACACTTAGAAATATAAACAATAAATCAGTTTTTACCCCGACAGATGTAGACCTCTACATTTTAGCAAAGGGTGAGTTATTTGAGTTTCGAAGTAAAGGGCATCTTGGAAAAGGGTTATATGAATGTATATGAAGTTTTTGAGAGGAAACTCTCATTAGCCACAACTTTGGAACGTCACTCGTGACAGTGTATTATATGTAGGCATGGATATTGTGAATCGACAGCGCACACGAGCAACGTCATTTATTAGCAATTTCATAAGTTATTTAAACATCAAATTGTGCCAATCGTTCCACGAAAATAATTTATCGATGAGTGGACACAACCCCAAAATGTTTGGCCATAAAATTCATTCAGTCGTGGATAATACAGTCTGTTATGATGACAGGTGGATTCAAAATCGTGACTCGGTTATAAAACAGCAATGTCATGAGGGGTCATGCTGAATTCGCTCTATGTTATTTGCTAGTGGGTTTACATCGATGCATAATTCGCTATCATTAATGAAGCGCCCAAGCGAAGAACATGCACATCGACTAATTACAAATATAGTAGATAGCCTCACGAGGTCATTTTCGTTTTCCCACCTACAACAGAATTAATAGTATTTAGTTTGTCACACGAATCCCGTACATTCAGAAAGGAAACTTTTAATAACGTATATTAATTGTCTTTATGCAAAGTCATTTTCAATTATTGAATTCAAACATTTTCAATGATTGAATTCAGTATCACATTTTCGCTTTTTGTTTTATTCTTTTTTCATAAGATGCCTGTTTCGAAGATTATATTTCTTTTCCTCATTTATCCCCAGAAACGTGGTCCTTCAATGCAGTTACATCATAATCAGAATTCGGGTTTAGATATTATATTTACATTTATTCGATAAGTGAGAGAATTTCGGAGAGAAAATGAGAGGAGGAGCCAACAGAAGTACCTCAAGCCTGATGAAGGGTCAAGTTGCCGTAATCCCATGCAAAAGCCAATCCTCAATATACTGACAAATTGAAAAGGCAAGAAAGCTCAATGGTATTTTCTTGCTATGTTAATAATCGTTGATTACTCACTAAATGAACATTTTCTACGTATTTAAATTACACTATTCATCACAATATGGACATTTTCTAGTTCAGTTATTGCATAAAAATTGGGGAAAATGTAATCATGAAAATCACTAATATGAAATATTTGAACAAAATATTTCAAAATATACTAAAATTTACTTTAATATGGACAAAAATTGGTATTACAACTCCTTATTAAAGATTAATTGTGTTACGTTGAATGAAAATGGGAGACAGGACCGGGGTTCGAACCCGAGAACCCGAGACCGGGGTTTGAAACCCGGTCCCGTCTCCCATGTTCATTCAACGTGACATAATTAATCTGTTACCTGGCGGTGAGGTTCACCGCAATCTAAGAGATTTCTATCCTTATTAAAGCTCAAAAATATTGGTAAAAGAACGATTCACACGTCAAAAACGCCCATAAATTAAATAACTCATTAGAATGTATCTTTTGCACGTAATATACTAATTATATAGTACCACTGTGGCAAATATAAAGTAACTTTTATTCTTCTCTTTTCTTACAATAATGCGCACGTAGTAGACATCTCCCAAGTGCCTCTGTGATATCTACTGAAGAATATTCCCAACTTCAACCAGTAGACTAGTTTCTAACCGCAAATTATAATGGTCTCGGTCAGTGAGACCGTATGTCACCACTGAAGGTTTAAATACCATATGTTAAATTATTATACAAAATCTACATTATTACATAAAATACAACAAATAAGCTTTTCAATAATCCCTTAACATGGCAAACAACGAAATTTGTACAGGTAATATATTCATATGTATACACCCGAGCACCTGTAAACATTCAAATTATCACATATTATCTATGACTATTACGTAAAAGTTCTTTCTTTGACAGTGGTTATGAAGAGAACCATTATGGGTCTTCTAGTGTAATAGTAAATACTACACCGCAAAGAATCAGAAAAATAAATTTAATACATCGTGGTAATTGTAAGTCAAAAGTATGATTTGTCAATAAAATAATGATCCAGTTATTTCAGTTTACCACCGTCATATTTTTGTTCATGAATTAGTTAGGTATAAATCAATAACCGTACCTTGAATCTATCATATAGAATTTGTTCATAATTTCTTCCCGCGTGTTCTTACTAGAACAACAATCGTGAGTTACAGACTGAAGTAGAACGTTGTCTTTAACGGTTTGTAGTAGTAGTAGTAGTAGTACAAGTAGTAGTAGTAGTAATAATAATAATAATAATAATAATAATAATAATAATAATAATAATAATAGTGAAGTGCTCGAAATTTCATTACTGGGAACAACTCACATCCTGGGCAAGTTGCTTTAAAAGCAGGAAATAGAAAAGTCCTTCCTAAGGAAGCTGGAAGCAACCTGGATGAATCCAATAACAGCAAATGAATCCGACGGTAACTTCGACAGTCGTGACAAAATGATGAAATAATAATATTTTTTAAATAATTATTATGATAAATTTATTGGTAAAAAAGCAGTTACAAACTACGTGTGACAACGTGGAGAACTATAAACTAATTTACTCTCCGGAAGGAAGCAAGGGACCATCCCATCAATTTCGATCAAGGGTTCTAAGGCAGAGGGGGATTGAAAATAAGAAAAATAGTAAGGATTCAACTCAAAATTGTGAAATTCAAACGTTTAAAAATAAATGATATTGAAAATGTTCAAAAATGTGCAAAAATTTGGTTAATTTAGGAGTTGTTTTATTTAGAAGAAATAACAGATATTTACATTTGAATTTTTTTAGGGTAATGGTGGAAGAATGAACTTAGCTAATATTGCAGTTTAGTATTCTACTTATTCCCTCATTCAATTGTTTTCCTCTTATTGTGAATAAACCGCACAATTTCTTAGCAACTATTTGTTTCAATATATTACTTCACCGTAGTTAATTTCGTGCTTCGTGCTCCCATTTTAATTCAAAAATTTTGTTCATATGTGTGCGCTCATATTTATATCACATTTACGAACATTAAATTTTTTTTTTCATATAAAGGGAGAATTCATGTCACCGCTGAAAGACAAAGAAATGACAAATACATTCAAATGACGTCATGCTATTTCGGAAAGTAGAAAATTTACCTTATGTAAGACGTTTGTCCTTTCGCTTAATTTTTCCCTTCGCTGACTGTATCCAATTTCTGGAACAAATTCTTGTGTTGAAAATATATTTAGAAAATTAAATAAAACACGACGTGATTATTACGATACATAAACCTTATTCATTTGTAGAAACTCAATTTTTAAATACAATTTCTCAATATCCAAAATACTTGAAATTATTCAGTATTCCCACTTCCATCGAAGTCCTATGAATTCTTGTTAAAGTATTATCTGATAAAAACCTCATATTGATTATTGCTGTACTAGGTTTTGTAAAGTAATTTCCAAATTTGACTTGTTTATACACAATTATGGATAATGTAAAAAAATTATGGCTCGTTTCTTCACTGAATGTGAGATTTACCACTATTTCCGCAATAAATGATGTACAATTTTAACAAAACTCCTTGTTTATTTGTATATTCAAAATATTTGAGCAACACGGGATATGGAAGAGTAATTTTAATTTCCAAGAGAATAATTTTAATATTAGAGAAAAAAATTAATATTAAAATATATTAACGAAGTGACACATATTAATATCGCAAACAAATATATTTAAAAAGCTTTAATTAATTCAATTAAATTTTACTGATGTTAGTCAATTAATGCAACATGTAAATAATGCAACTATCACAATACATACAAAGGAAACATAAAAAGTGAATTTCTAGATCGCAACTTCACCCTCAATATGATACTGACCCATAAATAATATACATATCACCTCATCATCAATATCCACTATTCGTCAACGAATATGAAATTCGTATATTTTATCATTCGGAAGGATAATACTGGTATTTTCTAAGTAAAGGAAATTACAATAACAAATTATTTTATTGGCATCAATTAACGTCCTGTACGAGGTTCAGGTTACATTACCGGTCTGCTTATCATTTTCTCCAGTCGAAGCATTCGTTGTCCAAAAATTTTTTATGAACATATGCTGAAATATCTTTATAAATCGGTCTTTTAACGCAATTGTAGCGATGTGGACGCAGAAAAAATTAACGCAGGCAAAACTATGGGTCTTTACGCTCACATTATGGTACACAGTCCACTCATTTACCAAAACAATACTCTCCCGAAAACGCACGGTGAAAATACCAGACCTCGTTCTCTCCCACTTGAACATTATAAAGCTGTTTCCAAAAGTGGAAAGTTTCCAGACTTCCTGGAACGCGGGGAGTGTAAGAACATTTACTCCTCAGTTTCAAGACACAGACACGAGCCTATGTGCAAGAAGTCATGAGTAGAGCAATGAATGTTGCGTGAAAAAAGTTTCAATTCCATTACCCTGAAAAAGCTCAAACGTGCTTAACAACACATGGAGTGTCTTAAGACATTTTAGCAGCAACAATACTACTTGAAGAAAACGAAATTAAACAAGTCATTGGAAGCTCAAGTTCTTGTGTATTTCGAAATTATGGTATTGATTAATCTCATAGTCATATTCTCTAGTGTGAATACGTTTTAAAAGACGACTATTTTAATTTACATAACATAAAAGAACAATTTATTTTTATGGTTATTATCAACCTGCTTTAAACAAGTTGTTCATATAAAATAAAATAAATAAATAAATGACTTTATTAGTGGTGAGACTCAGACCGAGGTCTGCTCTTCCGCCTAACCATTTTATAAATATTTACAATATCATTACAAAATTAGTTTGAATGGGAGGGTATTTACTATATCGGTATGTGTACCTAACTTCATAAGATAATTCTCTGGTGTGAAATTAGCTTTAAGTGAAAAAAAATTGTAAAAAATTACATTTTTAATTTAAATAATACTGATTGTAACACAACTTTGAATATAAAGTCGTTCTGTCAAATATAATATTGTAGTTTAAAGCAGTGAACATTTAATGATAATTTTAAATATGAACCCTCACATAAAGAACTTTCGCTAGACCTATTTTGATGATTTCAAGTAAGCTCATTTAGTAAATGATACATGTGACATTATCTGCATTCTTGAATAATGATTGGATCCTTAACTCTTGGCATAATGTTCGAACCATGCTTATCAAATTCGAGTATTAAAGGAAGAGAAATTCACAGATTTACTCATAACTAGGTGTTTATATTACGATTACAGAAAAGAAATGGGTAAATTCTTGTGATTGAGTAGATGAAACGAGAACGAAAAGTTGAAAATTATTTGAACAAATCTAAAAATGATATATCTTTGGATTTGTATTAATCGGACGTGACCATGCAATTAACTTCTTTACATCTGTGTGAAAATGAATTGAAACCCTTTCATTAACACAATCGTCGTACAAAATTTATAAATTTTACATTCCTATTTTTATAACACGTCATCCCAAATTGGACACCAGTGAGGTATTGTTAGAAGTACTGAATACTGAATGTGTTTAATGAGTACTGGTGGACGGTGGGATATTGAGGCATATCAATTAATAAGGCAAAGAAGTTTCACAATTTCTTTCTCTTTATAATTTTCTCTTCAATATCTTCTTCAGTTTCTTTAATGTTTTGCGTCGCTTTCCTTGTGATCTCCCATGGCTCATAAATATCACTTCCGTAAAATTCAGAGTCATAGAATGTTCTTACAGTTGAGTGATAATGTTTTACACATAAATATTTTACATCGTGTGGTAGGTATGAGACTGCCACCAGCTTTCCGCGAAATAATGTTCATTCAGAGATATTTGCCTGGACGTTTTATTGCCGTACTCTGCTACTGAAAATTTGCCACAGTAGCTCGTTGGGATCAACCGAAGTGTAGTCGCACTATTTAGTATGTATTCTATGAATTTTATATTTTTCTCGTATTTAATAGTTCATCATTGGTGCGGCAAAGAAATGTAACATATCACTCATGTATATCTTTGCGTGTAAACTCCTTTCTATAGCTAACAATATAAAATACATCAAATTTTCGCTTTAATACAATTATTGATAGATAAATGATATTTAGAAATCGTACCTTACTTACGAATATCGAAGATGAAATATCATGGATGCTTTCAATGTCAAAAAAGCTCTTTCATTTGCTGTCATTAATTCGAGTATATTGATACTTTACCGCCAGAATGTTTGGAGTAATGCATAAACAATAAAGTCCAGAATTGAAAGACCTTTGAAGTCAATCTTGATAGGTTCTCCGCAATTTGAGTCGTTCGATAACCTTTGTCTGTTGCTTTTCCCTTGCTACAATCGATATGAAATACCGCAATGCTCCATTCATCGAATTCACAATGGAAATGATGGCTATTCTGCCGTTTAATTTACGCTCTCTAAATTAAGTTACTAATGAGACGGACGAAAGGGTATTGTGTGACAAAAAATTACACTTGAGAGAAAAAAGTATTTATTCTTTCGTACTTAGCCCATGCTCAAGAACGGAGTAGTGTAACAGCAGAAAACATTTCACAGTAAAATTGTTGAGGTGCTTTTTCTATGCACGTAGAAAAATAACTAATATTTCTTATCTTTAAAATTCCAATGAAGGTAAAAATAATCAAAAATTTAAACCATTCACGGGATAGAGTAGTAATAAAGTATATCACAAGAAATTCTGGACCACGTATTTCAACAAGGATAGGAATTCTTTAGTTTTGGTCACTAAATTCATCATCCAACAGGTTGCCAACGTTGCGACTTTTATGAAGTCTTCATCAGGGTTCTCTAGTGTACAAAATACTTGGAGATGCATAAACCTAGTCAGTGTTGTTATATCACTAAAGCATAATGATTGAAATGTTCTGTGCTACTATGTTAAAATATGAAAATAAATTCTTAGGTTTATTTGCTAGGTCGACGTTCCGACAGCGAACGCTATCTTCCTCAGGGCTTAGTTGATCCTCAATACATTTTTTTGTGGAGCTTTAGGGCTCGTCAACGGCAAGGTCAATAGAGCCCTTGATCCTCAATACAATTCCCTCATTGAACTACATCTCCATTAGCAATTACAACAACACACACTATTAGCAATTACACAAAAAGGTTTTGTTCATAAGGAGTGATAAAATGTTAGTACGTGTGTAGCAGAGAACCCTGATAAATCTAATTGATGACGAATTTAATGTCTAAAACTCAAGAAACTTTACTCTTGTAAGTAAAGTATTCAAAATAAATAAACTGCACATATATATTGATAGCCAAATACTTGAAAACTATCAGTGGTTTGGAAAACTTAACGTGACGAAAAATTCGGTAAGTAGAGGTAAAATACGTAAAAAGGAGCTTTAAATGTTTGAAAAGATGTTTGGATATTTTGCTAATATGTTAGATAAAGTAGGATTTTAAAAACAATCTATTATGTTGCAGAAAGTATTTTACAAACATGGATGAGATGAGATTATGACTGTCATAGTACTAACTCTGTTTTGAAAATATGTGGCTGGGAATGTACGAATAAAGTATAATAAAACTCCGATCCATTTGAGGTTTATCAAAGACCGAAATTAATGTGTAATTAGAAAAGAATATTGCGTGTGTGACGCACATAGCTTAGGTAGAAACAGACTGATATTCTGGGGTATAAAAACAAAAATATTGTCAGGATATAATAGACTTAAGAATCCAATATATTTCATAAAGTAATTTTTTGTTGAGAAAAAGGAAGTTTAATAGTTGAATTTTGGACACTTGTATTATCGAAGTCAGATGTAAACCAACCAATCTACAGCAAAAATGAAAAATAAAAAAAATAGAAATAATGGTTGTATCTTCGATATGATTCTCGAGACGAATTTTCTTTTTTAAAATACAAAATGTCTCACTAAAATCATAAATAATAAACCTCATACCAATATGAAAATAGTCATTGAATTTGAACGTATAACAACTGAGAAACAGCATCATTGTCTTCGTATTTCTTAGGATTTTAAAGAAGCTGTGAAAAACTATGTAGTTCCAGTTTAAAAATGCAATAGAAGTGTGAATATTTTTTATACTAAAAACACCACAAATCATTTGAATAAGTCAAAAAACCATTTCACGACTTGTCTTGGGCAAGAATGCATTTCGATATCTCAGGCTTGTAGGAGATATTTGGGAGTTCGTTATAATTGAGTCGCGCTCTATGTAAATATATTACATTACATTAATATTGCTTATTCAATTTCATATCCAAAACTGGATTTTCATTAATCTATTTCCTCTCTTGGGTCTATTTCTCGTGTAAATATACTTTTCAGACAAAATTATCGAATTGAATATTAAACGTCAATACTAAATATAACCTTAGTATTTATCACATCACTCAAGTATCACCTTTCTAATATTTTTGTCGTATTATTGAAATGATTTGATCACATGTCATAATCAAAAAGTCCCCGTTGTGAGGTCGCAAATAACGCAAAACACCTCCGGACTCATCAAATGAGGTATTTACTGGGAATCCGTATAGTATCGTGTCATGTATACCATATCAACATGTTTAATTACAAGTGAACAGGATGACTTGATACCTTTCATTCTGTGAAGGAAAGTTTAAAATATACTTAAGGCGAACGACTAAACGGGACCGCCATATATCGATAACATCAAAGTGATTGAAGTTTTAGCCGAAGCAGCGCTATGAAGTGAAACTTTGGAAAGGAGGTCGTATATCTATTCGTTAGATTAGACAATAATAACTCCAGAGTACATCGCGTCTTGGCGTAACCTGTATGATTTCGTATCGATACATCATGGAAGTTCTACGGGCCTGTTTCTACGATCTCTAGGGCAAATGGTGAATTGTATTCCGGGGTGTAATACTGAGCCTTCTCATCCAGCGACGATCATGCAACAGGCTCTCTCCATGGCTTTGATACCGGGTCACGAGATCTATCGGCAATAAAGCACATATATGGCCGGCTATGACGCTGTTTGCGCCAATACTAGAGACGTGATCAAACACTACAGAATTCTAGATGCAGTTTCACAAAGAATGGGGGAATGTAACGACACTACAGCGCCTGTGCAATCGATGGAGTGCAGTAACATGCATCGCATGCACAAGAGTAAATGATATACAAGTGATTCATAAGCATATTTTCCCGAAATTTATGGAAAATTTCAGACTACGGATCTCGCGTTGTATTCAACGCCTATGTTAATATGTTTTAGTAAAAGATTTGCTCCAACACCGTATATTTAAAGAAAAAAAATGGTTTTAAGAATGCACATGCCTAAAACAGGTTTCTTTTATACTTTAAACTGAACGCTAATAAAAGGATAAATGTCCGTTACAATTTATCACCCTTCCAAAATAAAGCTAGTAATTAGCGTATCTGAAAGCAAAGTCAACAGTCTTCATTCGACATTTTCACAGGAGAAACAAATTAAAATTTGAAATGTCAGACTTCATTTTCTTCTAAGAGATATTAAATATATTTCAAATACCTACTGCTACAAATTGAGCAATTTGTCGAAAGAAAAAGACTATTTTCGGCTGTTCTGAATTTAAATCTTTGTATTTATCTTGATAGAAAACCAGGATAAAACGCACGCTTACGAGTTTTGCTTCAGTAATTTACTTCAATCATTGGAAAATTCATAATCGTCAGAATAAAGAACGTCTGTACAGTTAATTCAGTAAATGGAACAAAAATGTTACGATCTACTTTTATACTGTCAACTTCGTATGTTTTGATAGTTTATTAGTTATGATTATAAAGTCACAATTGATAAAAATAACTATTCATTTTCTCAATTTCATCTCTCCAAATTCATTTTCGAAAGTATATTATCTTCGATTTTTTGCTAAAAAAAACTCAAAATAAAACAGAAACATCTAATTTAATATTTTAAAATATTGGGGTGGAGTGTTTTAATTCAAATGAAATATCATATGACGTAATTAATCGATGTCAATTGATCGTTTAAATTATATGTCTGGAAGACAATTCTGAAAAAGTTTTATAATGCGTCATGTCAATAAATGAAGAGGTGAATACATGCAATATAAAGAAACACCTAAATAAATAAAATCTGAAGAGGAGGAAGAAAAAGAAATGATCTTCAAAATTTACTACATCAACTGACTTGATTAATATCCTTACAGCAATGAATTGTTTGTAGGATAACTTCGTTATGAGATAATGTTATAACTATGTTTGTTTTTCATCAGCGAGAAACCTTGTCAGTGTCATATGAGGTATCGCTTAGTATCGCTTAGAATCGATGTACTCATATTGTAACCAGCCAATGGAAATGTAATTCGAGATATTAATTACTGAACTTTGAGTCATCGGGTAATGGAACTTTTAAAGATTTATATGACTAAAGAGAAAATTAATAAATTTTCACCATATTTCTTCTCAGTTAAACGGATATATTTATCCATGCAAATTCTTTAGTGTATTATTGAAAGAGATCGTCTTCTTTGAAGGGAAATAATATTTTCATGTTATTTTATATACTGAGAAGCATTCAAAATGTTGGACAGTTCATTGTAAATTCTCCGTTGGAATAATTTTTCTGGTCGGATGAGTCAACGCTCAATTATTTAACTCTTATATTACTACTAAGCTCCAAACTCTGTTATAAATAAGAACTGGGATGAAGAATTTTTTTTAAATATTGTATCATTTAATGGATATTTAAAAGGTATCGTTTGCTGTCATGACATAAAAATTACAAAATTATAAAAAATTCCTGTCAATCACAACAAATAACTATATTTTAACACGTCATTTCCTTTTGCGTATAAAAGAGAAATCTTTCAAATTTGCTGAAGTTCCTTCTTCAATATATCTTCTCTTTTTCTTTGTCGTTCAGCTCATTAGTTTTGACAGAGTTTTGAGAGGTTTGAAATCTCAAATGATAATTTCTACTGAATCGCAGG
Organism: Laupala kohalensis; assembly: GCA_002313205.1. Taxonomy (NCBI): domain Eukaryota; kingdom Metazoa; phylum Arthropoda; class Insecta; order Orthoptera; family Trigonidiidae; genus Laupala; species Laupala kohalensis. Next base: position 1,331,158 of record NNCF01125882.1, on the reverse strand, counting down.
ATATTTCATACCCTGTTTACACAGTGATGATTAGGTTTTCACGACTTCTATCTTGAGGGTGGTACCCTTGAAGAATTTCTTTGTTGGCTGTAAAAGGCATGCTTCCCGTTTCCCCCCGCATGTCTCTGATTCGACGCGTGCCCTCCGTGTGATCAAAGTGATGACAGCTCCACAGATCGCGTGACTGCAGCAGCGTAGCATGGAGTGCTGCTTGGGGCGGGTTGGAAAAAGAAGGGAAAAGTTCGGCATCGATTTTTGTCAAGATGTCCTGTAAATTATACGCCACTTCTTGAAATCTTTCTACAAGATACCCATCCCATCATTTTCGTAACGATTGGTCGTAATTGCTCGGAACCGCTGCTCTTCCTCGGGGAATATTCGAATCTGTAAAGAAAGAAAATCTCATGTCCTTTCCCTCAATTTTCAGCTTTTATCTTCGAGACTAGACAGAGTGGTTGTATATACAGCATGTCCTCGGAATTGCGAATACTTCGTAGGAATACGCTACCCAGAGGAAACGGTAAGAGTGAGTTTGCTTTGCGGATCTAGTTCATAACCTACTTCATTAAATAGTTTATTTCTCTACGGTAAATATCGTTAACAACGCAACTGATGCTATTGCCGTAAAATGCAGATTCTGAACGCTACATAATAGAATAATTCATGTTTCTGTCTCAGATTTACTTCCAGACGATGAACAATGGTAACACGACATGGCACTTGAATCTGTCATTTCAAGGCCAGCTGTTCTGTTATCAGCTTCTTACTCGACTACTAATTATTATTTTCAAATATTGCGGCTAACTTTGATATATACAGCAGGGTATAATCAAGTCAATATATTATGTTATGTAAAAGTTCAGAACATTTTCATCAAGTGAAGACCAGAATGGCTGAAGCCGTCGAAGACAATAAAAAATCTTTTTAAATAAATAAATAAGTTGATAGCGAAGAAGTTATAGTTTTAATGGGAATTACCGATATTTGAAAGGACATACTGTATAACAAAATGTATTTCAGATTCTATATTGCAGTTTACAATGTGCTATTTACATACCATTTGTCATATTTGAGTAAATTGAGAGTCATATTTAGATGATTAAAATATAATATTCACAATAAAGAAATAATTGGACAAATACTGCAGGTAACCAAGATAATGTTCTTTTCGAACCTGCCACTGCCAAGTAATCGGGATCACATTTTTCTATATATCAAGGTGGGGTTCAGAATTACTTCTTGAGGCTTAATAAATTAATAATCAAAAGGTTAGGAAGAATTTATCATTACGAGATAAATATGAATTCCTGTTTTTTAAAATAATGTGATTACATATTTCTATCGCTTTACAACACCAAATTACTGTTGATTAAGCATACCTCACAAATCACCCACTGCTGTCGGGAAAAACGCTTTTATTTTATCACGTTGACCAAAAATTTCGAGAAGTATACAATTAAATTATGTTGTTTTGCGCCAAGAGGGTTATAGCAAAAAAATAAGTATGAATTTATAAGTGAATGATACTGAATAATTAAATGGAAATAAAATTCTGTTCAGGATGTGAGTATGCGAAAACATTGTGTTTTTACCTGACAGCAATACGGAAACTTCAAAGGAAGGAGAAAATATTTTCGTGGTAGTAAATATCCAAGAAAACTTAATGGTGTAAGTACCTTGATGAAACCAACAAAGACAATTTGTAATTTGTATCGGTATCTGCGAGCACTTCTTTAAGAAACGGGTCATGTGAGCTCGAGTAACTAAACACAAATCCACTGCCACATTTCAACTGTTCAATTAACAGATCAGTTTTAAGAACAATTAATATTACAGTAAAAGATTTGGGAAGTACATTAAATGTAGCAATAAAATTTACGATAATAAATTATTAAAAAGTGATATCATCTTTAAAGTAATTTCTTCCTCTGAAACTAAATTTCTATCGTTCCTTGAATTGAAGCCAAAATTTTTCTTCACTTTCACCAAAATTTTGAACTAAATGTCAGTTGCGAAAAGCATAATTCTATTGAAAGGGTAGGTGAAGAACGAATAATAGTAGCGACAGCAAATGAATTAATACAAGTTATCTGAAGCAGATATTTATGCAGTTGAACGCTCTCTAGCGTGGAACGATCGTCGAGTGAGTTTCGTCCCTTTATGCAGAGGAGCCGTTTTATCTGCTCGCTTTCCCGATCCCTTCAGAGTCCGACCTAGCGAGCGATCGGTGAAGCGTGAAGCAGGGTGGCGGGTGAATGCGCGGGAGCAGCTCGGGAGGCGGGGAGAAGGGCGAGGTCCTGCAGAATAGAGTGGGTTGGGTGCAAAACTCCACGACCGACACGCCAACCACCTGCGCAGCCTAACTCCGCGCTTGTTCGTAGAGCTGCGGCCGCCGACGGCGCAGCCGGTGGCGAGCAGTGGCGACTGGGGCGACACCGGTAGCTGTGTGGTGGGGGATGGGGCGGAGAAAGGACGAGGTCAGGCGCGGCCGTTGCGCGAGTCGCCCACTATCTCCACTTGCAGATCTGAAGCAGGCGTTTGCTGGTCTTCGAGATGAAGTCCCAGGCTTAGTTGGCAACTTGACCAAGGCAGTCACCGCGGTTTCAAGAAGCATCGTCAACGAGGCGATGCGATGCCACCGCTGACGGCGTCGGGTGAGACAACGGGGGTAATTTGGTGATGACTGCACAGAAAGAGACGGAAAACCGGAAGACCACGAGGAACAGCATCGGCGGGCGACAACTGCGGCGCCGCTGCCGATGGACCAAGACGTTTCTGGATTCAGAGACGACAGACAGCAGCATCGACGGGAGACGCGGGTCGCTGAGACAGTTCAGCCGCAACAGCTCACGAGGGCGGTCGCTGGAGCCACGGACAATTGCTCCCTGGCCGGAACTCTCGGCAGACTTGCTTCCGGACAGATAGCGACGAGGGGTGCAAGAACACGCCGCCGCCGCCGGACATCCGCTTTTGAGGATCGATACACAGACTGGAGCCGACCGCGCTCTTGGCAAAACACAAGCCGTTGGCGACGCGGTCTGCGCGGCGAAGCGACTGCGGTCCGGTAAGAGAGAGAGGAAGAAGAAAAGGAAGTGCGGTGGCGGGGATAGTAAATGTGGCGGGGTTGTCGGGGCGCTGCGGGTATACTGGACTTGTCGCGCAGAGCGGAGGCTGGTGAGGTCGACGAGGGTAGAAAGGACTGCTGGGTGGCAGGGTAACAAGGAAAGCAAACGAGGCGCGATTAGTCTTTTTGCGGAGTCGTCATCATCGACTGCGACCTTGGCACTGCGAGCGATTTCTTTCCATTCCAATAGACGCCACATAAGCAGAGCTATATAACCTTATGGGAACGCCGATGACAGCTGAGTCTACAGGAAATTGCCAATGCTTTCACCAGATGAAAGATCGATGAAATACAAAGGAAAAAATGTAACTGCATTTTTTATTATTCATATAAATTCAGAATAAATCAATGTTAAAAATATGAAGGAATTTTTCTTGTGATCGACGTGTTGTGACGAGGAATCAGAAATCATATTCAATGAAATCGTTGGTTGTATGACATATTCGTACACTGTATTAAACCTACATTTCACATGAATTATCAAGGGCTTGATGTATTTAAAAAAATACTCCAAAATTATATAATTCAATAAAGAACGTAGTTGATGGTACATATTCCAAGTTGCTAACATTCAACGACACGATTCAAGAATAAGAAATATTCCAATATTCAAATGGGTTGTCCGTAAATGTAATATGGCGGTGCAACAACGAAGAATACGCCATATAAAAGAGAGACGATGAATGGCCATTTGGGACAATGAACATGATGGTATCATTGACATGAGAGATCTATATGGCGTGAACATTGTCAGACGAGCGGACGGATTCAAGCCGGAGGTGAGAGATGTGCAAATTGAAACAGAGGACGGTCCGCAGGGAGAAAGAGAAGAGCAGAGCTGATAACGCTATGTCTGGTCTTGGAGCTACGGGGTGCAGAACGTCATATGCGACACAGCAGTTTTTAAGAAATGTTGAAATGTATGTTTTTTTGAGATGTTTGGGTAATGACTGAGATGGAATGTTTAATCCATAAGGTTGAAACCTGGATATTTTTTGTCATAAAAATGTTACGTATAATATTTCTTGGTATACCTGTTTCTCTTCCAATCTCCTCTAACGGTCGGTAGAAGCAAACTGAAGAAAGAATTGCATCGGTATCTTCCTGACTGCCGAGAGCGGAATCTGAAATCCATCCAGAGATTGTTTTGGAATTTGATTTACATTTGTTTATTTAGTATGAAAAGTATTTTGAATTTTTTTTTTCGCGAAGCGCAGAGTCGTTAAGGCCGATAGTATAGAAATTCGGCGCACGAGTTTTCCAAATCCGTGTGGACATCCGAGCGTTTTTCATAATTTGGTTTACATTTTTTATTATTTAACGTTTAATGTTTAGCTTATTCAAAATGCTTTGCTGGAATGTAGTATAGTTTGGATTAGGTGCGTTATACAGCTAGGTTTAAAGGGTAGTATCCCCCTGTTAATAATTTCATATGTTGCCTGGCTGTATTATTAGTTATGATTTCGTATCAGTCAGTAGTTTCACAATACAAACTGAGCTATGTTTCCTGTACTATATCTGCGATAGTAAGGAGTGAATGGTACTAATGAACGTACAAATTAATTCACCAATTATATCATATAATCAACGTTTATTAATAGCGTACATCAATGGAGCTTTAATGAATAGAAAAAACACGAAAACACAACATTCATGCTAGAAAAACTGGGGTTATTTAGCTAGTTATTACACAACTAAATACATTTCATTTTATCACTGACACAAATATCGATACTGAAGAGGTTAACCGGCAAAAAGCACAGGGAAATTATATTTTAACCATAAATGTGAGAATCGATTTTTATTCTTCTCTATGATGTTTACTGCAGGCACAGGATGAAAAGACTAATTACAATACAGAGTAAATAAAACATTCGAAAATATTTTTTGCCTTGACATTTTAATGCACCGATAAATTATTTTTATGTAAACAAGACTAAAAACATTACTACTTTTTTGGCCTTAGACACAATAGCAAAAGTACAAAATAAGTTGTTAAAATTTGACGAAACAAATCAATATAATTGACAGCTGGATCCCATGCATGGGTATTAAAGATCAGGAGATAACTCAATAATCTCGAATATAAAGAAGTTTCCTTCTTCTCCTTTTATCCCTTAAGTACGTATTGAGGTACATGAGACCATAAATATATACCAAATTGCATGATTTATTCGCCACAGTTATTGCAACATTTTATTTGAATAAAATGCCCGTTATTCAAGAAACTAATTTTCTGTTACATACACAGCTTTTTACAGAAGAGGATTATGCTTCACATCGACATAAACTTCATGCATAATAAAATAATTAATTAAAACGGCGATGGGAAACGTAAAATAATGTGCTCGCCAGACTATAAGATGAGTATTAACAAGTTCATATCCGTTGCTTGGCAAGAACATTCAATTACATCCAATAGTAAAAGAGCGTCTGTTATTCAGGAATAATTTGTTACTTCAAAGACATTTTGGAAAACATTTTATACAACTTGTTCCTTGTATTTCTCATTTTAAACTCAGGTGAAATATAATGCATTGTAAAATCCATACAAAGAGCTAGCAATTCATACACAGCAAGATTTACACGAAAATGTATAACGAATGATTTCTTCAAAAGCGAGAATTTCTTTCTAGATGAAACATGTTTCAATTATACAGAGGTAAAAATGTTGCAATTGTATGATGTATACCAGATTTTGAAAAGAAAAACGAGATAATTCGAGAGTAAGTCTAGAAGAAAAGAGAGGGAAATGAAAAAAAGAAGCAATCTGTGAGCGAAGGATAGAAGTGCTATTCCGACGAGTGGAAGAAAATAGCTGGATCATTGTACAGATGAGTGGGGAGCTATTCACAACTCGCTATGTGGACGGGGACGGGTGATGACTGGGAAGAGGGGCGGAATTCAACGTATTATAGAGCTGGTGAGGTTAGAGATAAACGCCAACGCTATTTGGGTGGAGCGGACCGATGAGGGGGCGGTCCAATGTCTATGCTATTTGGGTGGGACCGGGACTAGATGGAAGAGTCCGAGGACAATTGGATGGGAGAGGTCCCGGATGCAAGAGAGGTATATGGGAGGCAAGCGGGATTAGTTGGCGTGTGAACATTTATGTAGGTGAACGAGTGGTGGTAACAACAAAGGGTTGCAAAAAATAACCATATCTTGGCGAGTTTTGCCTCGATTTCCAACGAATGTAGACATTGTTGGAGAGAAAGGAATAGTTTTGGTAGAATAGAGTCAATTTCAGAGAGATTTCATCCGGTGGTACAAATTTTTAGGATTCGCGAGGCAACTTTCCTCTTTGTGAAGAAATTTTAGGAAAAATAGGAAACCACACCACTTATTCACAAGGAAAATTAATGACTTCTTGGGAAAAAAATTGAATTCGTTCAGGAAATTTAAAAAATTAGGTCGCATTGGTAGACGATGAGCTTATTTCGTCAAAACTTGTGACAATTTAAAGGATGGAAGTCTCGTAACATGCAAACACGTGTAACTATCTGGGAAGTAACAAATTGGCTGAATGAAGGACGTCATTAAGATTTGCACGATATTGTCGGGATGGTGGAACAGGAATTTAGATGAAGTGGCACACAAAAACAAGGAAAGAGGTCCCGAATATCGTAGAAAGCTAGTGAGATATTAAAATTGATTGGACGCACGAGATACACCATTGAGTGCATTGGGGGGTCTTCAATCGCGTTTCCCCATGAGGCTGTAAACCGCCTTTTCTTCGGGCGAGTAAAGCACCCAGCAGAGTCCTGAAAGGGGTGATTTCGCTTATTGCTCTCTTCGACTGCACAGTGAGACGCGTGGCTTCGTGGAACGCGAGCCTGCCACTGTATCTATTTGATTATCATAATCGGAACGGCGCCGTAGCGCCAACGAGGCGTCGATAACCCCCGTTTGTATCCTCCGCTCTACTTATTCCCGGCAGTTGCGTCACTGGGAGATCTTAGGCCCAGTCTATGGAGTGTAATAAGGATTGGTGGGGAGGAGTGGCGCGGTTCTCGCGACGACTCGCAGACAGGCGTTGTACTTGGGTGGAGAAAGGGGTTTGGGGAAATGACGAGGCGAGAGGCATCGCGGGCGGAGGAAGACAGCAGCTTCAGTGCTCAAAGGTTTCGTTCTTCCGCTCGGCTCGGTTCGTAATGAGTCTGCACCGTTTGAGACAGCAAACAAGGAGAGGCGATGGGAAAGATGCGGTATTTGATGTTTATTCATCAGATCAGCTACTACGAAATTTCTGTGAGGAACATCTAAGAGAAAAATTGTTCTGCTAACTGAAAAAGGGTGTGATTGAGCCCTGAAATAGCTAGATTATATACAGGAAAATCTAGTTTTATATCACAGAAAAAAGTAAAAAAAACACCTTCTTTATAGTGGTAATCTCACTTCTAGAAAATGTGCATTTTGTCAAGTTGTGTGGGTTTTATAAACATGATCTTCTCGTATTAAATGCAGTTAATATCTAAACAACGCTGAATATTTCAAATCTTGAAACATGTTTTACATTCGAAATAGTTATCAAGTATGAATCATATTTCAATACGAATAAAATATCTCATTCTTCTTAAAATACTTTTTGAATGCGTTTATCTCATTGTAAATCTTCTGAGGAAACCAAATATGCTTGTAATCGGAGACTTCATCCGGTGGTAAGTTCAAAAACATCATGCACAATTGCTTTTTTCTGTACTTTTAAAAACAAAAGGTACTTCTAATTTTTATCTTATTTTAACTCAAATATTCATTTATCTTCTTTTTGGAACAAAATAATTGCATTGAGTATCTCAGTATTTTGAAGGAAAATTCAATGAAACTCACGATAAGAGACTTAATGCATCCAATTCAATAACAGAAGAGAGTATTTATTTGAATTTTTGAATTGCTTTATACCGCTTTTATCGAACTTTCTAATACAAAAAAATTTAATGCATCAATTGATCTCCTGTTTTTATTTCTCTCCAACAGAAGTCTGCAATAATTAAGGGTGCATAAAGGTTCCACGGCAAGTTTCGTGTACGAAAACTGTTTCATGATAAAATAGTTACACGCCAACAGTCATAAAGTTATTCGTGCAACAAATAATATCTCTTTGATTGCATCATCTATCATCTTTAATAATTCCATTATACAAATAAATCAAAAAACTAGATTAACATAAGCGTCATAAAAGTTATTTAAAATAAATATTATAATTTTGAGAGTTGTAAATGTTAATGAATATTTCAAAACAGTGATAACTTTTTGCATTTATTTTGGCTTTTATTTGAATTTATTATCGACTTCTAATTAGTTCGTAAAGTTCTGAAATATTTAAAAGTATAATGAAGTTTCAATAATACTAACAATAATAATAATAAATTATAAACTTTGTCAAAAAAACAGTTACAAACCGGGTATGACAACGTGTAGGATAATAAACTAACTTTTTTACTGATTTCTAATTTTCATTAAAATAATAAAAACATGAATTGCATTGTACTATTATTTTTATTTATTTTCGACATTCGCTATTTCTTAAAATCTTAGGTCTAATTAAACTAGTGTATGTCTTTTTGCATAGAGAAATGTGAAAAAGAATAAAATTGTACGATAATATTCATTACTTATTGCACTAATTTTAATGAATATTATTTGCTTAGAGTGAATGCATTAATAAAATCCAATTGCAGACAACCTATGGTGAAAAAATTACTCAAAATGGAAAATTTAGTGATGCATTAAATCTATTACTTTTAGTTTTAATAAATTTGCGACCCTTCGATGGCAAAGGAAATACTTTTTTTTATAAAGGAAGTATTAGAGTGGGCGAAAAAGGTTTTCGAAAAATTGCAATTTATTTTCCGGCACAAAAGACTCGGATCAAAGCGTTCAAAAACATATTTGAATTCCTCAGGTATTTTTCCACATTAAAAAATATTTTAGAGAAATTAAAATTAACGAGAGAATGATATAAATATTGAAAATATTTTTAGAGAAAAACTAATGAATAGGTAAATGAATTTAAAAAATGTCAGATCGAATCTTCAAGTCTGCATCTAGCATAAACTACGCTCGTAAATGTGCTCCGTCAATTTTAAGTTTAAATTTCCTTATTATTTTATTTTCTCGTGATTTTGTGGTTCTGTAGGTGTACCAAAGTATTTTCTTAAGTGTAGTGCAATACGTATTTTGTTTCGAGAGTGTTAATTTACAAATAGTTTCGAAAAACATAACTGCACATTGAACTATGCAAATGAACTTTATCAACTCTCATATTCCTGTTGTTTATAATTGTTTATTTATTCATTAAGTGACGATGTTCAATTTCTCATGGAGCACTTTCATATTGATATTTACAAATAATTCAGCATTCACATTTCGCGTTGTATTGGTAGGTGGATATTTGCCTGAATCACCGTAGTTCTTACAGCATATTGTCACTTAAGATGATTGTTCAGACATTTTTTAATACCGCACCATTAGACCAGTGAACGATCTGTGAACTCTATACTCTTTGTGCCAATTGAGTGGCATATCTCGATTTACGTTTCTATGAACTTTATTCCCGCAAGAACAACGTCAGATAACCTAGCATGACGAGCACTACGTACAATCGATACGGTCAACCCGTGACGTTGCGACGTCCCGCTATCGATCGACCGATCGATCGCCCAGACAGCGCGCAACCAACAAGCAAGTCACCGTACAGTAATCATTCCCACTTACTGCAAACCACTCGACGAGTCATCATCCCTTCTCATCTGGCGCCAGCGCGCTAACATCCCGCTTTTCCGAAGCGAACCCCGACATAGGGATACTCACTCACTTGCTATCACTCACCGGTCATCATCACATCTCATCATCACTTCTCATCTGGTGCCATGCAAAATGACTCACTCTCAGCAAAACTAGTCCGAGGAATCAACAACAAATCTTATTTAGTCCTCTCATCATCTGGCAAGCAAGCCCCTTTAGTTCCCTTCAGTTTGTACCAGGAGATAGCTGGGGGAATTATTTTCAACCTGAAGATTATCTCGTGTGGGCATCGGCACGCCGTTGAATCGCCGCGTGATAAGCGGTCAGCAATTCAACCTCAACTGCACACCAACTCAAAATCATCAACTCGACATCGACCTAACGCCATCCGAGCTGATACTTTGAAGGAACGGATTGTCGCACCTCATCCCAGTGTCTCACTGGAATTTCAGGTTTGTATTCTCTCATTACTTTTAACTTTCACGTTTCATGTCATTAAACTGTTATGTTGGCGGTCCAGTGTTCAACCACACCTCATCTACCTTCCTCATTTTCTGTAATTTACCTGCACATTTATGGTCCTTCGAACCTCGTCACCTCATCCTGCATGTATAAGGAATTTCACCGAAAATTTCTGTACAATGATTTTAAGAAATATTTTTATGAAAAGTGTTACAATCAAATCACATACATGAAGATCATGTGCCCTATTCGTTATGATGTAATGTGTGAAAATTAGTCCCACGAACATTCCTCACCGGCACTTACAAATATTATTCTTTAGATTCTACGTGTCTTAGGAACTTGCATTACGAGGATAAAACACTACACTTATTACAGCAAATTCACACAGAACATGTATCTTAACTAAACCAAGAAAGATGCATTTTCGTACTGCTTCTTCAATATTGGTTGTTAAACCAATTAAATACATTTCACACATTTAATAATCTGTGTATTGTATTGAATGAGAATTACAAAATCAGTATTTATATACATTTTATAGATATTGTACAGTACATACATTTTACTAATAGATTTTATACTATTTTTGTTTTACTTTCAGCTTTATATACTCTTTAAGTATTATATTCGCAAGAATGTAAAATTGTAATATGATAAAAATGACATTCGCATGATATCGATATTCCGCAAACCCAAAAATAGAATGTATTTTCCAAATATTTAGATTTGATTATGTAGAGATCCGTTATCCAAGCGATATTTTTGCTTCAAACATATTTACAACACCTGCATGGAGTCATACTTTTAAGGGTGCCTGAAGAAGTAACCTTTTCTTAAAGGGAAACCAGTTTCTTTCATAAACTTGTGAAGGGACTTAAAAAGCAAGGAATAACCATTCAACGATTCCTCATTTATTTCTTTATTTATTTTGTGTCTTCTGGAGAAGCTTAGAATGCGAAACCTGATCTTCCACTTGACCATGATATGATTGAGGAAATTGGTAAGCACAGAATTTAGGTTATGAGGATGTCACTGAACATAATTTTGTGGCATATTTGGAGAACAATAGAAAATGAATCATTTGAAAATGCTAATAAATTCCAGCATTACTTTGTTCTAGAACTATCGTTCGACCACATGTTTTGGTTATAATAAAACTATAATTTGGACATTATCGAGTGGATAATTTCTACGTAAATATAACAAAGAGCCAGTTTAAAATAAAATAAAATGTTGTCAAAGTCCCCTTAATTTAATACTCAGATAAATTATTTCAGTCTAAATAAGGCCAATTGTGTCATAGCTCTTGAGCAGTGAACGTATGTAAAAAGTATTTTATATGAGTCATACGAAATAGCAAAAAATTGAGAAGAAATGCAAGAGAAGCGATGCTTTATTTTTGATAATGTATCAAAAATTAACACATTTAAAGAGTTACGGTAAATGACAATCAGATGTATGTTCAAAACATGTAAAGAAAGATGCAACTTCATTTAGGCTGAGATGTTTTTCAATAACAACTAATGCAATATTCAACTCAAAAGATGGCACCATCGCTGGTCCTTTAATTGCAATGACAAACTCAAGGAGAGACCTCTCAAACCGAACGAGGTCAGCACAGCGGGAATAGGAGGAGTGGAGGAAACGATAAAGCTGCACTGAGGGAAGATACAGGCGAGACGTTCCAGCCCCACTTAGACGCAGCGCACTGTACTTCTAAGGGCGCTAACTGCAGCGCGCGCGACACTAATAGCAGGTACTTGTCGTGTCATCAGGGCGGGCACGATGCCACTGGCTGTTGTCTGGGAAGCTGGCGTCGGTACGGACGATGAGACGACCAAGGAGGAATGGTACAATGCGAGAGACGATGTTGGCAAATAGGTTGAATGCAGAGAAGAAAGGAACGACGAGAGCGAAAGATTTCGTGGGAGAGAAAAAGAAAGGTTGTTGCTGAATATGGAATAGGTGAAAGAGCAAATGACGGGTGTGGGATTGGCTAAGAAAGTCGATGCAGCCAAGGTGGTCGCACAAGTTAAAATGGTGTTTGGGATAAACGAAAAAGAAATAGTGGCTTCATTCGCGAAGGAGACAAATAATGAAGACGGTGATTTAAATGTAAACACTGAGGAAATTGATACAATAAGGATGGATGGTTGAAGTAAAGATTTTGGAGGAATAGTTGAAGTCAAGAGTGCAATTATCTGTAATGATGGGGTGGTGTTGGCGATGGTGGAGGTCAGGACACCCAACCCGAATATGACGATGGTAAAGGAGCAGAAGTGCTAGCAATAGCACCAGCAGTGGCTGCAATGGACGGGAACACGGCTTCAACTGAGAGGAGAGGCAGCGTTTGCGTGGTGTGAAGTGGACAGTGAAGGCAGGGTTGAAATGGAAGAGGCTCCGTCGGCGTGAGACATCTTCTAGTTCCTATGGGCGAAGCTTCGCTGCGATTAAGTGGGTCGCACTCGCTCTCCAATGCCCACTGCAGCACTCAACCCTGTTCTCAACAATCCTTTCCCTTCTTTCCCTCCTCTCGTGTGCATCCTCTTTCTCAGTGCGCTGCGTGAGTGTCTGCGCGTCTGTACCTTCGGAGAGGATTTTCCCGGGTCTCCAGCAATTGCTGCTTTTTCCGCTCGTTAAGGGGAGGTGGTTAAACCTTTAGCCAGACTCAGAAGTACACGTCCGTTGCAGGGCGAACTCCCTCTGGCAAAAGAGCCGGTCCACCCCTCCACAGCCATTGCCTGAATCCAAGATCGCTGAAATCGAACATTACGAACAAGAAGGAGGATGGGTTAAGCAAAATCTGAGAATTCCTTTCAAGCGTCGCTCGGAATATTGACGATTAAGTCCGACGGAGAACACGTTCCATGTCTTCCGGTTAGGACAGAACTTTGCGCAAAATGCCTGCAAAATACCTTCCATCCTCGAACCTCAAACAGGATGAGACAGCTTTGGGTGATTGAATACAATCGTACTCTTGTGGCGAGTTGTGGCCACTAAAATGGCGAAAAGGAGGTGGTTCTCCAATTCCTGCGACAATTCGGGTCCCTTGTAGTCATTAGCGCGTTCCGCGCAATGCCGCAGTAGCCGCGTTCTGCAGCGCGTTTTCACGTAAATGTCCTCTCCAATAGGAGAATCACAATGGCCAGCTGCGCTCTTTAATTTGTTTACACATTTACGACACATAAATTAAGCATACTAACGTATATTACGTTTTGTAACACCTGATTTTTTTAGTTCATTTTTGAGTCTGTGGTATGGGAAATTGCAACCGCTAAATACAGCACAATTCAAGAATATACAAAACAAGATTGTGGTATTTTAATTAATTAACAATTAAGAAAGAAATTCTTAAAAATGCATGCAATTAACAATTTGGATATGTTTTGTGGAATGAAAATGCAACGAGATGACCCTCAGAAAGATGCATTAACTTAAAATTGGAGGTATTTCACTGAGAATGTTTCTTTTGTGATTTACTAAAAAGAAAAAGTGTAATTAAGATGTTGGATATTTAATTTTTCGTCTACGTACCATTAAAACGTTTTGACAACTCTACAGATATTAATAAGATCAATGTGTTTTTTGCCAGCCAAAAAGGACCTTAGAGTCTTCATATTCACAAGACTGCATTTGTTGACTTTGTAAAAATTATTGAAATGAATTTATCAATGCATATATACACCACATAATTTTATTTATGACATTTGTCTGAAAAGAAAAATATTAAAAAATAATGCATTATGATTGCTAGAAAAAGACAAGATTACAATTTTATCGAAAAGACAAGTCGATAGAATTTATACAATATATAGTTTTAATTTATGGTATTACTGCATGAAAAATTAAATGTTAAATTTCTCGGTCTCTTCCTGTCGGTGAATAATGGAAGGAACGTTATTCTCGTTAAAACATTTGAAACATTAAATAGAATAATATTATTTAAAAATATATTTAAATATTTAAAAACCAGAAGCGACAAGAAAAATAAGGAGTGGAAAATAACGAAAACCAACATTTGTGAAGAATCGATGGTAGTACAATACTAGAAAAATAGTCGAAAAGCTCTGCATTCAATTTAGTTCAGGATTTGCAAGCATATAAGTAATCAATAAATTTCAAGAATAAAAAATGAACTGATTTACTAAATGCTACCTTCAATTGCATAATTCCCATTTTGACTAAACTGAGATTCAGATATTGTTGGTCGCGTAACTGCTATTTAAATACTTGTGATACACGGGTAGGGGGTAGGTTGAGAGACGAAGGCAGAATAGATGACTTTGGAAAATTACGAAGTAAACACAGGACAATACCTGCAGAGGATTAAAGCTAATGAAGGTTGCAAGCAGCTAGTTTGAGAAAGAAAGCCTCTAGTATAAGATAATGTAGTTAGAAGCGTAGTTAATGGGGATTGAGTTTTAAATCTGCTAAAGCATTTTTGCGTGCGAGTTATGCGTTGTACGTACGTGATTGATGAAATCTGTTACGCTGGTGTACAAGGCAGTTGTTACGATGTTGCATCATAATTTACTTTCTGTCATTTAACTTTTGTGAAATAACTCGTTTTGGTTTTATTAAATAAAAATTTGTTGATATTCTGTTAATGTAATAACACGTACCGAACTACATTTATTCCTATCATAGGAGTGCGCTGAAATGTTAAATTCACAGAAATGTTAAAGGTCTTGATAGAAATTGATGTAATGGTTCCTTGCTTGCTTCCGGAGAGTAAATTAGTTTATTATCCTCCACGTGGTAATACGCAGTTTGTAACTACTTTTTGACAATAAATTTAATTATTTATTTAATTTATTTCATTTAACTTAGATATTCTTTCTCCTTCTTTTTGAGCGTTGAAAGCGCTACTGCACTTTCATAGGTTATCACAAAAGTGTTCGATTCACCGCATACCAGAAATTCTTTTATGTTACGTAAATTTATAATTTACAACCAAAAAGAAACACAAATGCGAATACAAGATTTTATGACTAATACAATACTTCCAGAAACATATCACAATAATATATAATCGAAAACTGTTTTCATAAAGCAATGTTATGTTCCTAACTTCCACAGTTGTTACTAAAACTAGAAAATTGCTTTAAAAGATACAGAATTTTTTATATATTTCCCTTAATGAAATCCAATGAGACAAAGAAACGAAAATTGTCTACACGTTCACTCAAATTCCTGGTGATGGGTGTGGAACGAGAAGTTGGAATCGTTACCTGGTGACACCACCTGTGGATGGTATTGGAGGTAGCTCTAAAATTACCGACATAAGATTTGCACGCTAATCTAAGCGCTTGTTCGGAGACACTGGTACATGCCAAGGGGGGCCAAAGTGAAGACATCTAGGCCTATAGGTATGCACACAGATATAAACAATTATTTTCAAGTCTACGAGCGTTGCCAATTTGCTGAACTTTTCCCGATTTAGGAAATTTTCGATTCAAGGCAGGAATTTTTCGGGAACTGACATCTTTGGGGGAAATTTCTTTTAATCTGAAAAAAGTCTAAGTTTGACAGTATGGAAAATTCTTTAATGTTTTTATTAACGATAATTTATCCCAGAAAACACATTATTCATCTTCTACAGATGATTTATACAATCAGTTCATTATTTTCATGCGTAACTTCGGAATCCAGCTCCAGGACTTGAGCTATACACGTCATATTATTAGATTGTGGGTCAATTCGCGATTTTTTACAACAATGAATGTAACCGTTCCAGCACTTGGTCTTCATTTAATAACATCAGTTATTGTGTCGAGGTCTTGGAAAACAAAAAGGGAGAAGTGTTCGGCGTTCCAATATTTAAATTGTTTCGTAAAATAAAGCTTTTAAATCACTTATCGATAAAACGAATACACGATTTCTTCGTCGAAATTTGCTCTGACAAAAGAACAAGGAATAATATAATTTACATTATTACATATTACATTATTATATATTATTAATATATAATATTATTATTATTATATATTATTTTGTTACATTATTATATATTATTTTGAAGTAAGTATTTATATCAGAATAGTAATTAAATAATTTTCAAACTATATTATTAGTGAATATGCTTAATACAATTGTACCAGTAAGTTTTAATCTAGTGCAAAGGGAAAGTAATTCAGTTAATTTTAATAATATTAAGTTGTTTACAGTGCCATTCTGTTCTTATTAGGTGCATAGCAGCGGTTCCAAAACTTTATTGAGCTGCAGTTCTTTGCAACTACAGATCTTTCCTGGTGGCACCCCTAGAATAAACCATTCATTGTTCAGGACCGGAGAATATACAGGAACGCAATTCCTTATTTTAGACGTGAAATCATTTGTGAGATTTTAAGTTTAAAAACTACTGAGAACAAAACTTTATTTATAATATTGAGTCCAGTTCATTCAGAATCTTTACTTTCATCACCCTCATGTAAGTTTTGTTTCAACTCACTCTAACCACGCTCTATACTTTTGGCTGGGAAACAGAGCAACACTACCGATGCCAACTAAAGCAAAAAAACCTTTATAATCTGAAATAACGGTTGAAAACGTTACTTAACTAGACAAGTGATTACAGAAATAGAGCAAGTCATCGAATGATTCATGGCGGGCGCAACGTAAGGACCCCTCTGAAAACTTGTCGCGGAACTGTTCGCGCTGTGGAATTGTACATACGAGTGCGTCAGCTATTTCATCACGGGCTCGATCTCCGGAGAGAAATTACGTATGTTTACGCAAACGTGAAAGCGTGCCATAACATTGGACCTTCGAAATTGATGACAGCACAAAGCAAATGCGGGACTGGACAGCACTAAAGCGCTGCGTCGCCCCTTTCTGCAGTAAGGTACGTACTATAGCCGCACGCCGGCGAGGTCACAAAGTAGGGCGAAGGAGGGGTGCAAGTGGAGATTGAGCCAGGGGCGAAGCGAAGTTGAAGAGAAGGCGTCCTCCACCACCAAAACTCGGGCGCCACTCTGCGCTTTCACGGCCTTCCACAGGCCGGAGGCCCCGCGTCGTGGTCGAGGGGGAAGTGGGCAGGGGCACGACGTTGTCTGGTCCTCTTCGCAGTGCATGTGACCGCCGCCGCCGCCGCCGCCGCCTTGGCGTCTTCAGTCTTGCGAGAGCCAGTGGCCGCTTCGTCGTCCCGCAACTCAGCCAACTCCTTAATTACGCGCCGCTCGCGTGTCGAAGTTCGCAACAACGTCATCGCATCACTCCTCGCAGACGACCTGCAGCTGATGACGTCACTCCAACGTTTCGCGCCATTATTCCGCCTCGGCGGCGGCGCGGCTCGGGCGCGCGGGCGCGGCGATCTCCAGCGAGCGGAGAGCCGTGTTTAACGTTCGCGATTCTTCAACGAGTAATAACGACGACTTCATAGCATTTTAACGCATTTGTACACGCTCCAGAATAGCTCATCAAGCTCCCGACATATACTCTCTACAACTTACACCCTCTTTATTTCATAATGGACTGTATTGGTATCAAGTTTGACAACGCTCAAAAATGAGCAATACAAGCCATTTTACGCAAAAATTCTTCGTGAAAGCACTTTATGGCTTGGTACCATTTCAGAGGGAAGAAATGGTTTGTTAAGTTAATTTCCTTAGATTCAAGTTACGTGAGTAATGTATAGTGAGTAAGGAGCACAATGTTTTTTCAGCCTGAAACATTAATAACTAGGTTAACTAAACCACCCGCAATTTACAAAGCAACCGTACCAAAAGAGTACGTACTTAAGTTGCTGACGATGTCCGAAGTACTACCAAGATTGTGGATGAAATCAATTTTTTATGATGTAAATTTGACTATGTCCTAAAACTAATGCCAATTTATTGGCACTCATTTGTCAACACCAAAAATGGTAGCAATATTATTACAGAAGCAATAGCGTGTGTTTTAACAAGAAGTTACATTTTATATACCTTCCGAAACGACTCTCTACAGCGCACTTGCTACTCAAAATACGGTCACAGCATGGTACTCTAAATTAAAGAAGCACTAAATCGTAATCTAATCTAACTCAACTGTGCGCATACTACTCTAACTACTTTTACCCAATCAGCCTCTACCTCGCGCTCTAGTTATAACGTTTAAGCTACACCTTCGTCAATCTCTTTCTTGTTTTAGCGGCAAATATTTTTAAAACTCAAAGGAATAACATATAACTTTAATATACAAGTGAAGTTTCAATGAATTAAATTTGCAATTTTAATGTTTCAAAATAGGTCATGGTCATGAACATACAAACTCAAAAATATACAGTACTGATCAATTAAATTCCCTCGAAACTGAGTCGTGCAGATCAACTGTTACGTAAGCTACCTATGTGAAGAGAATACTATTAACGCTTTTATTAACTTTTGTTACATTTATCTTCCATTAACTTAAGTCCGCTTATTATTTTAAGCATTGTTTCCAGAGGTCAGAAATTTATATTATCTCGCACCGTCTGAACCGACGATCTGTTATTTCTCAAGGCTATCGGAGGTACCCGTCCTTTCTCGTGAAATGTCGGTAAATGCTCTGACATCACATGCTTTTACCTCGATAAATGTCTACGGCTTATAATTTCAGTACGATCAGAGATTCCCACGCTTTGCGTCGTAGGAAGGACCTGAAATTGGAAACCAGCAGTTCTCAAGGGCACATCGCGTGATGCAAAGCGGTGGGAACAAGGGGTATTCAAAGAACGTTGCCGTATTTTTTTAGAGATCGATTCGCCGGTTCGGGGTTGATCGGTAATGTATGGTTACTTTAAGTTTTTATCTTCGGATTGGTAAAAAAATATTCATCCCGAGTATATTACAATCTTTTATTTAACTTACTCCGATCGTCTGTATGTGTAGTTTGCACGAAAATAGATCATGGTACCATTTTTCGAAAATCTACCCCTAAGAGAGTGAAATAGGTGCCTGTATGTATATATTTACGTTGTCCTTCCGTTTCGAAATTCGCAATTTAGTTTTCGGCCACTTCTCAGTTTCCAATCGAGCTGTAATTTTACAGATACGTGTAGAGTGCATGACAAGAGATAATTATGATACCATTTTACCAAAATCTATCCCTAAACGGGTGAAATGGGCGTATGAATGTGTACATATCCCACCATAACTCTAGAATGCCTGAAGCAATTTCAACCAAACTTGGTACACAGATGACTATCTAACAACACACATTATGGGGATAAGACTACCCTGGTACCCTTAGGGGCGAGGCGAGAAAGGGGTGGCTTGTAAAAGTAATGAAAAGAAGTACTAGATTGGAAACAATGGTTTTCGGTGCCGTTGAGATGGACAAGAACACTCCCAATAAGTTTACACAAGAGAGAGAATATGTTCCTACAAGCCATGAGGTAGGTGGGAATGCGGAGGCAGGTAAAAATAATAAAAACCTATCGATACCGGTGTTGAATACATCTTTTTTGATACCGCTGAATAAAAGACTGACACTCGCAATGCAACTTACGCCCACGATCACCCTCCATGAGGAACATACACATAAGAGGATGAAATGTAAAAATAATCGAAAAGACCGACATTAGTTTTGAGATCGTAGTTATCAGGGCCTTTGAAACCATTAGTGACATTCCCGATGATACCCGAGTCCACGATCAGCCATTATTCACACCTAGTACCTCTTGGAAAGGGAAAGCCATATGAAATTTTTAATGCTGACGGTTTTTTCAGACATTCATAATTTGTATTAGAACTTATGACGCTTAACGCCTCAAGTTTTAAAATTGATATTTCATACTTTAAAAATACTTATAGTATTTGTGCACCTTCTAATCTCTTGCACNAATTGATATTTCATACTTTAAAAATACTTATAGTATTTGTGCACCTTCTAATCTCTTGCACCTATGATGAGGAAGGGAAGGAAAGGAAATTTTTATTGCTTTACTTTTTTATTTTCAATTTTTCTGAACACTGTTTTTTAGATCTGTACTTGTAGCGATTTTGGTCAAATTCGTCAATATAAGTGTAGTGAGTAGTCTGTGAAATCGACGCTCGTTGAGGCAAATTAGTGACGTTTCTCAACAGTTAGAATTCCATGCATTATTTCCTCAAGTCTCATTGGTCAATTCCATCTTTACACCTTTGAGCAAAAAAAAAAAGGAGAGGTAAAAAATATGCTCATAAACAAGCCTCTAACCATCATTAAATAAATAGGAACTTTCATTCCGTTTCCGTTCTAGAACGGCTTCATACAGGTCATACGCTCTACTGTATCATGTCAAGAAAGTTTCCGTTGGAGTTTTTGACAATCGATGTTTGCCGTTTGATACGTAATCGATTCGTGACGACATTCAAGCTACTCGCGGGCTCTTATGATGTCATCAACGTACGAACTGCATGACATTCTCTCGGTCCCATGCCACCTGCTTCTCAAGCTGTCCACTCCTCTTCAAATCATCTTCAACGAGGCAACACTCATCTCTCGATGGCCTCATCACGAAAATAACCGATCCAGGACACGATGTTGTGACCAAGCAACCAGCTTGTGCAACGGGTAACTGAAGAATCATTTGATCATTATCACATCGCTGCAATGTCAACTACGCTTCAAATAGCACACAGTCACTCAATATCAAGTTTTGCATCATTTAAGTTCCTCTAATTTTCATGGTTTTATCAAGTTAAATTCTTATATTATATGCCATTGATCCTTCAAAATCTTACCCCGCTACAACCAAATTATGAATATTTTGTACAGTACTATTTAGTTTGTTTTAGAAAAAAGTTTTTTACGTTTATTTTATTCACAGTTTAGACTGAATTGTATTTTACACGATGTACCAAGTCAGAATATTTCACTTTCATGAATGGAACTTCAAAGACCCACCCCACTCATTCAAGCAAAGGACATGTAACATGGCAATCATTTTGTTGTATTTTTAGATAATTATACTTTTCATTATTTTATAATTTTTATTACGGAATGAAAAATGTTCTGAATATTTATTCACACAGTTATCACACACATTGATGCAATGAGCGCGTCTATCTCACGAACTAATTGAGATATCTGTGTATTGTTATCATATCATTTAGTAACGTAATTTTAGATTATTTGATACTGCATTTTTAATGGTCGCAAAGGGGTAGAAATCATATCAGGTTTTTGTCGTTTGCCCTAGCGGCCTTATACATTATTTTTGCTGTATCTCGCAAACTAATTTGAGATATCTCGTTTTTTCTGTAAAAGTTGTAAAATTGAAACCTATAAAATAATTTCTGGAATTTTCCATTATTATAAATGAGTGAAAATTTTTCATCAATGAGTAAAATATTTAAAAAGCGAACTTGAAATTTTGAATTAAAATTGCTTTTGTATTGTAGTCTTACTATGAAATAACCATTCCAAAGTTCTTATTTAAAAGTGATGAATTAGAGTAAAAAGTATTTTTTTAAGTTTTTTGCTGTATCTCAGGAATTAAGATATAATCACGGTTTTTGTACGTCAACATTTTGTTTTTGTAAACAGTATATTGTAAAGAAGAGTTAACCGTTTCTGTACAACAAATACTTCCAAGCGAAGCATGACAAGTATAACCAGAAAATGCGTCGTTGTCATGAGTCATTCATGAACGAAGAGAAAAAAACTATTAGCGATAGGACGAGGCAGGCTTTGAACTCCGCTGTTCCGCTCAGCGAGATTTTTCACACAGCGTTTCGTCAAAGATATTGACTTTGTCAGGAGTTTCATCAATAATGTAAAAACATTTTCATGAATTCATGGCATTCAGTTCCAAAATCATGACAACATTTAGTAAACATAAATAGCCTTTAGCAAACCTAAAAATTGTTTACCCCTCCCCCCGTTGTAGAAGATCTCTGACTTCGGAAATGTTAGTATTAATCACAGTGATCATCAACACAATCATTTAGATTGCTATATCCTTCGCTTTACATTTTTCAGTTTTTTCTGTCCCACTTCACATAGTGGTGTACCCTCTCCCCTCCAATTAGTTCTGAAGTTGAGCTTAACGCCAACTCCAGTATCATTATTCATCTCATCAACTGTAAAAAAAACTATGGAATCAACACTAATATCGATAGTTTCCGCTCATTTTTCTTCGGCACAATCTTTCGAACCCCATCTTGGAGCGTGTCAAACATGCGGTGTACTTTGAACTTCAACATAACGGTAATGGTGGTATAATTTTTCGCCTAGAAACACTGAAAACTGCAGAAAATCAGTCATTTTTATTTTTGTTATCATAAAACCCCGTTTTCATCCCTCTCACACTCCCAGGGGTGGAAGAAACGCCATTTCTCATGGGAGCTGAATTCAAAGTTACACGATATCAGGATGTCACCATTCAACTCAATGACGTTGAAAACTGTGGATTCTTGACATTTTAGATAACTTTTACATGGCACACCCTTCCCAAAAGGGTGGAACGGATGTACAGGGACCCCGAGATTGTCACTACTCATTACAACGGCCTCGAAAACTACGGTATCATCACTAATATCGGACATTTTCGATAGTTTTGACGTGTCACGCTGTTCTCCACCTTTAATTCAGCCAAACAAGATATTATAAACAAGACACATGAATCATTTTTGATAATTTTTTCAAGTTATCACCCTCATTTTTGATTTTAACAATGCATCTTAGCAACGCCGGAACCATGGATTTGACTCAATAAAAGTTATTTTAAATTATTTTTACGTCTTACCCTTCTCATCTTCATCTCAAAGGGTACCTTACCCCCATATGATTTAAACGAACTTCGTGACATTGGCTGATCAAGTATTCACCTCAGCAGCCCTGAAAACTACATATTCGATGCAAATCGGTCCTTTTCAATTAATTTTTCGTTTCATCTGGTTTCCATTCCATTTAGGAGCAAAAGGGGCGTGTTATTTCCCATGAGGGCTAAATTAAGATTTAAACGAAGTCGGGGTGACATCTTTCATCTCAGAAACACCAAAAACTATGAATTTGTCATTCATGTGTAATTTTCGCCAATTTCTATGTGACATCTAGCGTTGAGGGGTGTACGGGGACATTATAGACTTAAGCGGAATCGAGGATGTCACCATTAATTTCGGTGACCCCGAAAGTAATGTATTCAGCATCAACATCATTCGTTTTCGGTTATTGTGCGTAACATACACATAATTACGTTTCCTTAAAGTTATTTTACTTTTCGTAAAGCCAAATCTTTTCTATATAGTAATAGTATATTTTTCACTCGAATTGTAAACAGCCTTGGTTCTAATTCTACTACAATTTACGTCCAATATAATCTAATTAAATAAAAATAATGAAAGACTTACGAAGAATATAAATCTGTTAACAAATGTAAGTTTAAAATTCAATTTTCTAGAATATACTAGCAATACTAAGAAAGAACACTGTCCTGACTGACGATTGACTAACTCTTTCATCAATGCTGAATCTAAACTGCTGGAACTACACACATGAAATTTGGACAATAGATGCCTTTTGTAACGTAACGACCCAGTGAGGTAGGATTCTTTGAAATTTCAGATTTAAATGAGAAAAGGGTGAGTTTCTATTTTCAGCTGTTTTACTCTGATTTATGAACATCTCAGTTATTACAGATAAAATTACACATATAAATATCTAGACAAGGGTCTTAGGGTTGTTTTCGATATTTCATTTTTCAACGGCTGAGACGGGGCAGAAATGACATCATGTTCTTATCGTTCACACTAATGGTATGATTAATTATTTTCACTATATCACATAAAGTAATACGACTATCAGCTCTGTTTCGTACACAAACGTTGCTGAATTAAATATCTTAAATCCAATTTCTGAGATTTTACATAGTTTCCTTTGGGTGAAAAGCTGTGGATATGTTTGGAGTGTTTTCCTGAATGATTGACGCATTAATAATGTTTGTCTGCATTGATTTAAGATAGAAACTTGAAACTTTTGCTGCTAAATATATATTTTAGGGGCTCTCTTAAAAAGGATTTTTCAAAATTAAAATTTTTAAGTCTTTAGTCAGATGAAATGTGATTTTTCAAATTTTCATCTTTTTCACAATATCTCGTGAAGTAAATGAGGTATCACTGTGTTTTTGTATGTAAACGTTGTTAATTCTTATATTTAAAAACGAGGTTTTGGGTTTCTTGATATTTGAGATTTAACATGTGTCAAGGAGTAGACATGTTTTCGCGAGTTTGTCGTTAGCGATAACGACATAGGATACTAGTTTGCTACATTTCACAAACTAATGGAGATATCATTTGTGTTTCCGTATTTAGCTATTGTTAAATAAAACATGAAAAACCTATCCTGGAATTTTTAATATTTCAATTTTCAAGGAGAAAGTGTAATAGTAATAAAAGTTATTGGTGCTATGTCCTGAATGTCTGACATTTTTTTTCAAATCAGAGTAACAAATTGTAACATCAGAACCAAGACCTTCCACAAGTTTGTGAATTGTTATTTTTACGCCTTTCACTGAGCCATTGAGGTACTTAGCCGGATGCCGAAAAGGAGGAAACGGCAATGACAACCGCTAAGCCTATCCATTCATTGTGTCGTTGGTGGACCATTCCCCTGCTTTTTCCGGGAAGGAGGGTAGCAATGCGCTCGAAGAATGCCGGCCGAAGTGTGTGATCAGCGCGTGCCTCTCCCTTTGTCTTATAATATTTCTGTGAAAGTACATTTGTTCGTCATATCTGACCGGGGTGAGGCACCTTAAGGAATGTAAGCTGTATTATGCCATTTCTGTGAAAGGGACTTGCTCGCCATGTGTACCGAGGCGAGGCCGATAAAAGCCCTAAAGAAAGAATGTTAAGACGTTGTGAATGGAGAATTTTCGCCGAATACAGAGACAATGACAGTCCTGCGTTCCCCGAACGGTTGGAGTGCACGGTGGCAGCGAAGGCGTCTTTACTTGCTGGTCACGTGATTTCATTTACTGTATATATTGGAAGGGTTGAGGATCCTCGAGGATTCGGCTGTGTGAACTGAGTCCGCAGGTTTGAGATGTGACCTGGCTAGTATTGGTCGTCAGACCACTTAAGAATTACTGCGGTAATTTAAATTCATTTTCTAGTAGTTGCGAGTGACGTAACTTGTATCAGTTAGTTGTTCGGGAAAGCAACTGGTAAATTTGGAGATTCAGATAACCAAGAGAAGTTTTCCCAATTTGTCGTCTACAACTCAATTTATTTATGTGTAATTAATGCTTTCTGATATCATTATTTGTGTAATAACAGATTTATATATGTATTAATGATTGTGTGTCTACGTTTGTAAATATTCAGATCTCTATTTAATTTGAATTAAATAAGTAATTATTGTTGTTACACGTGTGTTTAATTGCCCGGGAAACCGAGCTGGTGGCAGCGAACTCTACCATAAGGGTTGTGGTATATGTGTGAATCCCTCTCCGTCCCAAAAGAACCCACACTACATCTGGGTTTTGGTGTGGTGTTACACAAATATTTAAAAATATTTCGAAATTTTGATTTTAAAATGGTGATAAAGGTGAAATGTATTTTTCAATTTTTGTTGTTGTAAAAACACGAAATCATTAAGCTACCATTTCTGTCTACAATAATTAATGACGAAGGGGCACCGCACCTCAACAAGAACTCCAGTGCGAAGCAGGGCAGGGTAGCCTAGTTGTTTTAATATGGAAAATTATGTATCACAGAAGTATATTTTTCCTTGGTGTCATCTCAATGTTTCATTCCATAAAATAAATAACTCGCAAATGAGTATAAGAGGGATAATACGCACTATCATCGAACAGAGTGTCAAGATATTTCCCGCTTAACATTCCGTTACAACGGACTAGAATGATTTGGTTTTTAAGAAAAATAGAGTTCCATTTATAATCAATGCACAACGTGATAGCTGTCTTTTCTCATGCACGTTTTGTATTGGATTCCAATGAAATAAAACTATTTTCCAATTCCCTTTCGTACTTTTTCAACAAAATACACGTATGGTGTTTGGAAGAGCGATGACGAGTAAACTTACTCATTATACATGTTTTAGGAACCCTCGAACAGAGCAAAACGATGAAAATAAACTAAGTCAATAAATTTATAAATCAAGTAAGGAAATAAATTTATAAATCAATTAAGTAAATAAATTTAAATTCACTCTCAAAATTTCACTAGGTGGTAGTATATGTGTAAAAAGACATTTTTCATAATATTTTAGATTTTTTCAAATGTATCTTTATTTAATTTTGTTCCGTACATATTCAAGATATTACAGACGAGAATGTGCAAATTAAAAAAGAAATTTGTAACCATGATTTGAAAGCTAGAATACTTCAGTCACGATAGCTGCGCATATGTGGAAAGACAGACATATATCGGTCCCAGTATACGAGTAAAAACATTCGTGTACATGGGATTGCTGTTATGAATATAAAATAACACCAAAGAATTCAGTTTATTTTACAAGAAGTAAATCTAAATCTTCTCCCTGAAACATTATTTGGGGTAAAAGAAATAATATTTTCTCGTTTTCTATAAACTCGATGTTTAATTTGAAACTGTTTAGTAACTCTAAAGCTCGTGGAATTACCTTCGCTAAAGTAGAGATGTAGTACAACAAATAATGTTTCCGAGATCTTAACCTTGCTCAGTGTGTTGTAATAGTATTAAAAATTCAAATGCTTTCGATTAATTATGAAGGAAATTAAATTCGTTGGTTTTTGTTCCATATAAAGCTGTTTCAATAATTGAAAAGTTGCATCAGAACAGCACATCCAGAAAAATATAAATTTTATCTACAAAGTGCTGAAACCATTTTATGTAAGAATTGCCAACACAGGAAAACACGGGAAGTTGATTCTTCCAAAAAGTAATACAATATATTTAGGCATTCTTCACTGTATTTATATCCAAAATACTTCAACCAGATCTCTCAATACATCCTAAAAGTAAAATGAGTAAAGTAAATTTCGCAAGAAACTTAAGGAATGGTTATTGACGCAACCAATACTGGATAACCAATCTTTAGACCATTTATTGCTTTCGCAGTACAGAGGACACACTGATATGAGCATGTGCTTTTATGACGACACAATCTGCGTTTATGTTGCGTGAAACACATTGAAGTCTACCGATGAATCTCAACGGGGTATTTCGTTAATTTCGACTCTTGTTTAGTTCGAAAACTATGTTAATAGCAAGTGCACATAAAGTAAGAAAAAAGCTCTCCCAGAGACTGTTATACCTAAGACAATTCCCAATTCTCCACGCGCCTTCCCAACCCCTGAGTCTCCACTTTACATTCTTTACCAAACTCGCACAAACCCCTTCCGACGGCAACAAAGCGATTGACCGGGGGTCACAAGTGGATCGTTCCGGATCTCACCTCGGTTACGGTCGGAATTTAAGGAAGGAATGAACCTGGCGAGACCGCGGTCACCCGGCGGTGACTTGGCCACCACCTTCGCATCGCAAACACAAAAGAAAGTCTGAACATGGCTCCCAAGGTTCAGCGTCTTCGTCTGTTTACCTCAGTTACCGGTGCTCACGTTGACGCCAACTCTATCAGCGTAGTTCTCTTTGCCGAATGAACCCGTATTTCCGATGGGCCAGCACCCGCAACCAGAGGTAATTTCGTAGGTGCCAGAGACCATCAAAGATGTGGGTTCACGATCACAACTCTAACCATAAGAGATTCTTTGCTTGAATGACAATAGTTAATCTAAATAAAAAGTGAAAGTTAAGTTCATATCATTAGGTCGTATAAATATATAATTTTTAACCTATTAGAGAAAGTCTTTGCATTTGATACACTACACGATACCTTTTCCAAATGTCAAATAAAGAGTTACCATAAGATATACGTAAATTCAAAATTTTCCTTGAAGCAGCAATCTTCGGCGTTCGAATCATTCAACAGTTCCGTCACTTGGGCATGAATAGTAGAGAACCCTCATAAGTGCGAATAATTTCATTTCGATAAAAGTAGCTTAGTAGTAAGATCACTTAAATGAGTCCAACCGTAAGTATTTCGATACGATTAAGCAAACACTGAATTTCCACTGGTAAGCTGGAGGCGATATTATCAACCAACGTCATTCAATGACACGAGAAAGAACCTACGACGTCTTTTGCACTCGACAGAAGTCTTTCACTCTCTCCACTACTTCCTCTCCTTCCTTCATCCCGTAAATGTTTTGCGGAAAGTTTCTTCGTCGTCTCTGCTCAGAGAAGCCGTCTTCTTTCTTCAATTCGTCTCACCATCCTGTCTTTCTCTCTCCTCGACGAATTTCCTCCTCCACACTCAGACATAAAAAATCGGCCGACGCGCGCAATATTGAAATTACGTCGCTGCTAACGACGTCTACCCTTGCGAGCAATCTCTGGCAGGTAAATTGAAGCAAAATTGCTTGCTTTGGTGTATCAGCGAGGTAGGAAGTGAGAAAGGAGAGGGACGGTGACAGAAAAACGGACCTCCTCCAGAGCGCCGCCGCCTTCACGTCGATCGAGAAGAGGGAGTGCGGAGGTGGGGTGGAACGGTGCGAAGGAAAGGGGACGACCAAGGAAGGACGCAGCAGGGGGTGCATGGAAATGAAACGGGAAACCAGAAGCCGTCGGTGTTCTCGTGAGCCGTCGGAGACTGGCGCGGGAGACAGGCACAAGGAGCAAAAGCCGCAGGCACTAGGGAATGGCTGTGGGTGAGGGAAGTGGGAGAGAGGCAAGGGGGAGAAGTGAGATGGGCGCAGTGGGATGTACAAGATGCGGAAGCTCAGTTGAGCGGCGGGTCGGCGGCTTGATTAACTGCCGCCCGCGCGCCCAGCCTTCGCCCACACCCTCCCTTGAGAAGACGTGTCTCCGTGCCCATCCTCAACCCGAATCCTACAAGCTTCTCCACATCCTCTTTACGATTTGTAGCGACCTATATCCTGAGCTACAAGGAAGGCGGCAAAGTTGTTGCCTTGAGCGCAAGCTTTCTTACATCCCTCAATGTCACAGCATTCTTGTAGCTGAGTATTCCACTCTTCAGCCCTCAATTTATCTGAGCAGCAATTGAAAAGAATGACGGTCATATAGTGAAGGGCAAGTTCGTCGTTGGTGACAGGCGTGGGCGGGCAAAGTGCGAATGGCCGCGGGGTCGGAGACCGAGCCCAGCACATTGGACTGAGAGGGTGGATGGGCCGCTGCGGAGCGAGACCCGGCGCCATGATGCCGTGTTCCGTGGAAGAGCGGGGAGTGACGGTCGAGGGTAGCAGGATGAAGATGGATCGAGCGGCGGTAGCGTGGGGCAGGGCGCGAAGAAAGCCGGGTGGCAGGAAGAAAAATTGCGCAGAACAAGCTATGGAAAACTGAAAGCGGGGAAACAAATGAGTTGTATACGGCAATCACCTGCTCGATGGCGACTGCATCATAAACTAAGCGAATTCGCGAGCTTCGTCGGACATAGTGGCAGTGACGAGCAACAACAGTGAAGGGTGCCTGGGCCACAGACGACATTTGGGATCCCGGGGGTGACCTGAAGGGGTCGGGCGCGTCACCCCGGTGCGCCCCGGTTCGCCTCCTGCCCGGTTTACATGGTGGCGGGGGACCGCGACAGTTAACTGCCACGGTAACGACCTTCAGCCCGTAGGAATGGCATAAAGCGAGACAGTTCCACGCCTCCGCGAAGGTAGCCCATCTCTACTATCGCGGCGGGAGAAGTACTTGAAGTGGCTGAGGCAACGTCACCTCACGTTTTGTTAAGACAACAGTCCTACATTGTTGGGGATAAGTACCTCCGGGAGATGGTTCCAGGCCCCATTGTCTCGTATGTTACCACTGAATTATCGCTCTCTCCTTACCTCCCTTTTAATGGCTCCCATTCAAAACAGTTCTTGTATTTCTGTAAGTTTAGTGACCCTTAAAACCATGTAGATAAATTCAGGCAACGTTTCGACTAAGAATACGAGGTTTAGAATAATTTGTTAACTAAACTTTTATTTCAATCTTCTTTTTCAAATTCAATAATATGTAGTACTATTTTTTGAGTTAAGTTTTTGTTTGCTTAATTCCATACCATAATTTTTATAACAACTGCCAGTAACTTGCAGTAAGAATTGCTTTTATGTTACGCTTAATGTAGATAAATAATGCACGTGTTGCTATTAATATTATTTATTCTTAAACGTTGTGAGTTAGTAACTATTTGCGAAGTTTTCTGTACCAATTCAAATATTATTATGAATATGTTCATATAAATGACTCAACTTACTGTAAAAAAGGCAGTTGCAAACGACTGGAATAATTTCATAATTACATAAAATGATTTTTCATAAAAGTACTCTACGAGTATTAGTATAAAGAAAGATCCGATATCTGAGCAGATATTCATGAATCAGGTCTGAATGTTTTCCAGTGTCATTTCTACTACATGTTTATCCAACAAATTCTTATGGATAAGTTTCTGATCTAACAGACCTGTATGCAGATAAGACGAAAATGATTCCATTTTTCTTTACACGCTAATTACACAAAGCTTCACGTCTATACTAAGAGTATATTCAAATTGTTATATAAAAGAAACACGAGAGGTAATTGCTTGAATCTTTCGAGAAAATGAAATTAATAATTTTACAAAAACATACCTTCGGTTCCTGTATTTTTCAGTTTATAATACTATATCCTAAATGTATGAGAATAATAAACGAAAAATATTTTATGAACAAGTAAAACATGAAAGAACATTCCAACATATTTGAATGAAACTCTTCAAGATATTTTTGGTGAACTGAATGGTGTCCACAATGAAGTTATATTTTTCAAATGCACGTATCATTTACGTCCTAACAACATTCTATAACGCATAAAAAAGATACTAGGTCCATTCGAACCTTAAAGAATTATAATTAATTTAATTTAAAATTTCACGGTCCTTCAAAAGGTTTATTAACGAAAATTGGCATTGTTAATAACTGTCTTCATTAAATACAAGAGCGATTTCACGTACAAGTACTGAACTTCACAAACATTCATTTAGTGACATGAAATTGAGTTATACATAACTGGTTAGCTCGTATTTAATTTTCAACATTCATTTGACGCATCAGACAGAGTTTTTTGAAAGAGAAAAATTGAGGGAGTAAAATATTTGCGAATTAGCTACAAGTTGTTAATGAGAAACATTACTTGTCGCTCAAATTAACGGAATCAATCATTCTATTAAAATAACATTTCCGATCTTTTAAATCCACCAATCACAACATTTGCGATACAACAAACATATGATCTCAGACATCATTATCATTGCTAGACGGTGATCGTATAAATCGTCACATTTAAGGAGAAACCCATAAAAAACCTGTTTGGTGGATTCAAATATAATCTAAGTCTCAGACGTGAAATATCATTATTCCTGCCTAGAAGGGGATCTATCAGACACCAATCCCGTTCTCTTGTTTCCTTCCTCGGCTCCTCTCCTTGTTTTCCGATGCACAACCAATGCAAAGCAGAAAACGACTTCGGAAATCTTAAAAGAACGGTCAGAATCCCCGAGCAAGACGACGAAATGTTACACGTAAGCAACAGCAGTAAAGCTCACCTCCGCGGGGGCACGTGACGTGTGTGAGGATTGCCTGCTTAATAATGCAGGAACCGAACAAAGCAAAGATATTGATGTGTACTCCTTCACGTCTACCGCATCTTTTCCGTTCGCATGTTTTACGTCCGAAGTGAATATGCCTGGGTAAGAATTACCGGTTATTTTCACTCCCTCTCAAAATCCGACTTGTCTTCGTATTCTCTCTAATCCGTTTATATGTTCTTCCATTTCCAACTCGTAGAGTACTTCTTTACTGACACTTTTTTTTTCTAAATACATACAAGTACAAGCAAAAGGTAAGAAAGTGTTGTCAGCTCCCAGCTCTATTTATTAGTTTTATTCCTTATTTCAAGTGTTGAATTATTTCGTTTTTATTAATCCTTGATAATATTTAATTCGTTTGCTTCTCCCAATTTTTGAAACATAATAAAAACATCTTTAATTCTGCTAGTTTATAAACTTTATTGCCAAAAATGCAGTCGCAATCTGCGTATAACCGCTTGGGGGATAATAAACTAAGTTACTCTCCGGAAACAAGCAAGGGACCATCGCATCAATTCCGATCAA
>NNCF01125882.1:1273610-1296883 GCA_002313205.1 Laupala kohalensis | reverse complement strand
TTTTTTCGACCGATTACAATACTTCTCTTGAATATTTTATATGTGAAAAGTAAAAATGTTCTTGTTCAAGAACGATTATACACATGAGAGTTATTGGTAATATTTATCAATAGGGATGTTGTTTCTTCCATTTAGGCAAAAACAAAATCGTGCCGAGGTCTGGACCTTTAAGTTTGGTCATCATCAGGGCTAAATTAATTACTTAAAATACATCACAACCATCTATCCATTCCAGACCACTTACCTACACAGTAGATATGTACGATTTTGGAGTTTGGATTGGGTAGAAGGTTGTGATGTATTTTTGAAGTAATTAATGTAGCCCTGATGATGACAAAAATTATTTTGCATCAAACCACTCTTGATAAACAAAACATTCAACATAAAAAACAGATTTGCTATTTATTTTCCTCTTGTTACCATGCTGCAAACATAGTCAATACATGAATTAATGAATTTGAGAAAAAAAGAGAAAAGCTTACTAACAATAAATGGAAATTCCTTTACGTTAGTAATCCATGAAAATTACTAGTTAGCAATACATCCGCCGAGGGTTTTCACAATGCTAATTTAATGCTACTTTCATACTCTTAAAAATATAATGTACCCAATTTTTAGGTACCGAAGTAAATTATTAGACCTTTTCAGGGATTCCCCCAACCATTCGTATAGTTAAATTTTTGAAGGATCAAGCTTCACAACCGTCTATGAGATTTCATATATAGGACCCTGATTCTCGGGCGTTTTTCACCCATCCTAACGACTTACTCGGAGATTAATAGAAATTTTTATCTATTCGCTGGGGGTAAAAGTGCAAATTAGAACTGGCACTTGATACTCGTGGCACGGAACGGAGAGAACGTAACGACCAATTTGTAATGAGACACGATGGCGTTTCGGTCAAATATGCATGAATCGGCGATCCCCTTTCCTTAGCATCCGCTTTTCGCCGTCAATAGAAAGATCAAGAGAAGAAGAAGCGCTTCCCATGGCAGAGATGCGCTTAGAAACAAGAAGGGACAGATTTCTTTCACGAAAATGACATTGCTTGCTCATTAAATGAAAGAGGCAGCTTTTAACCGTGAAATGTTATTTTAAAGAAGAAAAAACACTGTAAATGGAGTATCGAATGGCATATTGTGGTGCACCTGTTATTGTTAAAGCAATTAATTTTGTTTTCCTCTTTGGAACAGCAATTAGCAAATTTTCTTTACCTATATTTTCTCTTATGTCTTCCGGAAACAGAGGATCAAAGGTTCGTTTCAGGACGGTCATAGACAAAATGTACATGAAAAGTTATTTTTACTATTTCTCTTTCCACAAGAAGTGCATTGAAACGGTTTTTTCTCACTTATACAAATAAATCTCTTAAATAAACAAAATTTCGAGCAGCAAAAAGTCTTTGAAGATAATTCTATAGCCATTCAAAAATGTAGATGCCTGGAAACTAACACAAGGGTGAGAACTGGTAAATGAAAAAGGAAAGTTCAATCCTGAGAGATTACAAACTTAGCCAGATTTCATAACGGATACGACAAAATATGTCTGACTCAATTCTCATAAATTCCCACAAATTTTCTTATTTTAAAGGATTATCGTACAAATTCACGGTATAAAAATATATTTCAAGTATGGGATATGTATGTTTTAGACAAAAGATTTTATTAACTTTTTCTAATCTAATTTTTATTATCTTATTATCCAAATATGCGGGGGGAAACTAATTACTCTTATTAGATTCATGGAAATACATCCCAAATGATGCATAAGTGAATGTGACACCCTATAATCCCATTTTACTTCTAAACTAGGTCACTTTAGGGGAATAATTATCAACATTTTGCTGGTATTTTAACTTTCAGTGATGTAAATTAATAATAAGGACGAAGCAAATGGCGAGGCTCCGGGAGAAAACTACAATTTTTCAATTGTTTTGGAAGAATTTATTCATTTTCCTTCTTATTTTCGTTTTTTCTGAACGTCGAGTAAAAAAAATAAACGTATAACATTCGGAGATCAAACAAGTTGGATATCTTTTTAGTGTTGACTCTAATATGAGTGTTTTGTATTTGTATGAATATATTTCTCACGGATTTTTTATTCATTATTGCAGCGTGAATTCAATGATTTAAGTTCGTTACTTTCATCAGAAATATCGAGTTGGTTTATTTTCATCTCAAAAATGAAAGGAAGGAAGGCACGTTTTTAATCTGGATGAAGTGGATTAAATAGGTTCTAATAACAACATCGTGTTCCACGAAACTGTCAATATTCGTTTTTAAACCTCTTATGTTTTTTTTTAATTTGAGACCATAAACTTACGATTTTATCAGTTAAATCGATGGATAATTTTTTTTTCTGACAGATTAAAAAATATTGTAACAAACCTATGGTGGTTATGTGATTTTAAGTAGTCGTAAGAACTCAAATTAACTCTGATGCAAGACAGTTTTCTCAAAGTTTATTATATCGTATTTTAGGATGCGTATTTGACAGAATCGATGAAGTGGGTAACGAAGTTAAAATTTCATTTCATGAAGTACAAATTAGAAATTAGGAAATGTATCAACTCGTAAAAACGTACGTATCACAATGTATACAAATCAAGATGCAAAACGCATAAAATCGAACGTGATCTCAGTACTGTAACAGTATTTTACGTATTTTTTTTACATCAACATCAGTTAAAGCTAAGTAAAAATATCTGCTTAAAATGCTTATCGTCATTCATGGCGAAAGATATTTATGTCTTCGATCGTAGACTCTAACTGGACGGAAACCGAACCCGGGTCCTTCTTATTGTGCTTGATTCCCTTCTTATTACGCAACCCCTTTTCCTGCGAGGTCGCTTCGCGTACACAGCAGTAAGCCATGGTTAGATCCCAAGTTTTAACTATAAAGTTCTAGCCAATAAAACGAGATTTTTTATAACAGCTGCGAAATGGATGCAGATAAATCTTTAATAATATTATATTGTACCTGATAATATAGAGAGACGGCTTCCGATTTGCTGGCGTGAATAACTTAATTCAACGTAGTGTATAGGTTCCAAACTTCATATAGAGCAGTGGTTGTCAGTAGATACCTGCAAACAAAAAAAATCGTTTTCAATTACTCTTTCAAACATCTGCGCAACGATTCGCTCTTTCAGAAGAATCATTAGTTCGTTGTAGTATGCTAAATTCATCCTGTTTCAAGATATGAGATAATACCTCTTTGCACACATTTTTTTCAAAATCGTTATTGACTAGTATTTGTTCATGTTTTCTTAGAATAAGTAAATTTTATTAAATATAAATTTAGCATCATGGTATGATTACATTTTTGTTCATGTTTTATTGATTGACAGCACAAACACATTTTTGTCATCCATCATTTCATCCATTGCTAAGGACTTGTGAAAAAAAGGTTGGACTTATATAATTCATAGTTTTATACTTAGTATCAATAAAAAACAATAAATATTTTATATTTTCTAACTCAAATCTGGACTAATCTGATACAAAAGACAATAAAAAAGTGCCAGTATTCAATAACAATTTATTAAAGTGGGTATTTAGCACCATAGTAATATAATACTGCAAAAACGTTGTCTAGCATCTACTTTGTAAAAGATAATTACATTTTTGAAGCATGAGCTGGTAAGACAAAAATAACTTGAGGAATTTACTTCGCAAATACTCTGACAATGTTAATATGTTTTGCACAACAAAAGCCGATCATACGATAATGAGAATGAATTACATAAACTGCGTACTAGGCTCCTTGTATTTTATCAAATATTTCTTTAGAAATAAATCTGGTGAATGAAATAATAGTCATCGTCGCACAGAAACCTGTCACAATGTTTAGGACTCCAATATTATGAGGGTGACTATTGAAGAAGACTTGACTCGTCGATAGGTAATTTCACACCCGTCGGCAAAACCTGTCTCTTTCGAATTGTTATTCGTTCATGTATTGGAGTAGTTTTGGCGCTCAGCCTGTGAACAGAAAGAAGCTTTTAGAGATGGTCATGTGAGTTTCTTCTTCTGACTTTAGCTAAAATGTGTGTTTTAACAGAATCGGCAAATATTTACGCAGTAATAAAAGTACAATGCACTGAGAAGAAATAGTAATTAACGATGTTATGGAGGAATGATTATAAAAATTAGATGATAGTGAAAAACGTTCTCGGTAAAGACATTTTATATATTACGCGTGCATTTGTTTATATTTTTCAACTCTGAAAAGTTTTAAATTCACATAAGACTAAAAAGATATTTGATATGTTTATTAGTTGTAATATTATGTTAATGTTTCAATTCCTATGAAATTTTCTTTTCTTATAACAATGAAAAGGGCAAGCATACCGTATCAAGAATTGTAACTTAAAGAAATACATTTCCTATTGAGCTTCGGACAAATTATAATATAGTCACATTTTTATTGCTCAGTTCAATAACGGAATTGATCCCAGACAAACCAAACTTAGTTGGAAAAGTATGAGGCATGATGTACAAACAAAGAACAACAGTAAGCTTCAGGTGTCTCAAAAACACCCACGAGACAACAGTCAGCGCGGGCGTGACGCGGTTTGACTGCAGAAGGTGGACGCCAATCATCCGTTGCAGTAAAAGCATTTGGTTATATGACCGCGTGCCTCTCCACTATATGGCCCCATTTATGAAACGCATAAACCTGAATTCGGAATTGTCGCTCCAGTCCACAATCCACGGGCGACCACGTCCCCGTCTGAAGTCGTCGTTGGCGGCAAGTGGCAGCCGCGTCCGGGACGAGCCGGGAACGAGGTGAGTCGAGCTCCCGGCGCTAGGAGCGAAACGAAAAACCAATTCGGCGCCTAGTCTCTGGATACTTGTGCTAACACCGGCTCACTGCCCGTCTCCACCTTTGTCAGGAAGCTCGAAGCCTTCAAGTCGCGGAGAAAGGCGAGGATGGCGCAAGAAGGGAAGCTGATTTGTATTGATGAAATCCTCATACTCGGTGTGAAGGCAAACACCGTCTACAAATAAGGGTAATGCATTATGCATAACCCCGAATAAGGGGAGATGCCGTTCCTGAGAAATTCCTGTAAAAGGCGATATTTTTTAAACCACGATGACAACGTGGTATGAATCTCTTCGTTTTATCATGACCGAGTCTTAATCTCTATGCATCGTTCAAGTATTAGGAACTTCCAATTCTTTTCTAAAGAAAATAAATACCCATCGAATGATTAAATAAAATAACGCGAAAAATCTCTCTCATAGCATAAATTGTTATTGTTATCTACAGTAAATTGAATTAAAAAAATATTTTTTTAAATAGCAAAGATACTACGCTTACCTACATTAACTTTATCTTCCAGATGATGAAATAATCCATATAGTTCGAAATCATTTAGAATCCGGTATTTCCAAATACAAAATGACGCATACATTCTCAATGTAATGATTAGCAAACTTTTCTCCCATCGCCCATATTTAAGAATTTTATCTCGAGTACAACACCTCGAAAGGAGAAGTCATCCATACGCAAGTCCGGAGTAAACTGAGAAATCGCATCTCAAAGGCCTTGGCGCCAGCGTTTCCGACCAATCTCGACGGAACAGAGCTTGTTTTAGCATTCAGGAACGCTGGTGAAATCAAACACGAGCCACACTGAAAGGAAGGATACTTCCCGCAACTCCGGCAGGATTCGGGGCGGAGCGCCGTGGGTGGGCCAGTCTGCGGCGGTGGCCGTCACCTTTCGGGCAGGAAGCTTTCGGCGCCTCCGTACAAGGTATTACGCCGCAACACACAGAGGCTTCTTGGCACGGCAGAGCCTCTTCTTCTCGTCTGCCGACGCAACGCCACAACCAATATAAAGCAAGGGTCGCCCGGAAACCGCTGAGATGGCAGGGTGGCGAAGAAAAGGGAGTTCCGCGGTGAGCATGTGGCCGTCCGCACGGTAATGAAACCGCCGCTTCCCTCCACCTTCACCCGCCGTAACCTCCGCCGACCGCGTTGCTCGCCTCACTTCGACGCCTTAACATTCATCCGAGCGAAGCGACGCGACGCCTCCCGGGTCATTAGTCGCTAGACGTTGAAAAATGACGGGCCATAGAGAAGAGGGAGATGGAGCGAGTGTAGGACGGGAGAGGTGCGAGGACAGATGGCTGTGGTGAGGGCGAGGGTGAGGGAAAGAGGGACAGTACAGCCACACCTGCGGCAAGCCAGACGCCGGCCTCCGCGTGCGGGGAGTTGAGGCCCGCAATATCGCCCGGCTCGCTGACAGCCGCTCGTACCGAGAACACTTGCTCGTGACGTAACAGATTGGATGTTGTCAGCGCCCGAGATCGATCAGAGGCCTCCGTTGGGAAGGTGGGCGTCAGAGTGCCTCTCCTCCAGAACGCGAGGTATGAGGATTTGTGGGGACGGGGAACGAGGACGCGAAGGATGCGACCGGAAGGAAGAGAGATGGCGGAAGCGAAAGACGGCGTGGATCAGATAAGCGTATTGCGGGAGGCGGCGCCGTCGCTGCTGTTGGCGCGGATATCGTCCCAAAGGCATGGCCGTGATTATAAAACGGTAACAGATCAACGTTAGGGTAAACAAGCGCGACACGGGGCAGACGTGGAAGGCGAAGCGCGCCACGCCAACCCTCGAGCGACAGAAGACGCGGAGGTGGAGGAACTGCGAAGAAAAGGGGTTGAGACGCGACGAGGCGCGCTACAGGGGAGGGGAACGTTGGCGCTTGTCCGGAAAAGGATACAAAGTTACCAAGTAAAAGCAGCTCAAGAGCACATGAATAATAAATCAGGGACGCCGTCCCTGCCTCCCCGAACTCCTCGCCGCGACCGCCCCGATGCTTTACCCCGCACTGTAGGCGCCTGCGCCGCGGAAGAGGCCCCGGGAGCTCCGCGCGCCGGATTCATTTTTAATCTAAGCGCGGCTACCTGCAGCTCATCCCGTCGCAGGAGATGGGACTACGCAAATTGGCCGCAGTTGCTCATATCGCTCGGTGAAGAAAACGCCAAGGCGATGACGACCGCTCCCCGCGTCCCTCAAGACATCACCGTCGGCGCCAACTTTCCCTCGCTCCAATTCCTCCTTTCCTCTTCCGGTGGCGTTCGCAGCCCTTTCCTAATTCGGCGGCGACGCTGACGAGGTGCTGCTCCTTCTCATCACGCGGTAATTCATTCTTTATCCTCCGTCGCTGGCGCCACCACAGCCCACGCCGACGGAGCCTGACGTCACCACCCCCACCGTCGCCATCGACGCCGCTGCCTGTCGCCGGATTTGCCTGGGTTCGCAGTAGTTCCCTCCTAATCCGCTGAAGCCCGCTTAAATTTGATGAGATACTTTCCTCCTCATTTACACAAGGGTTAGAATAACTTAATGTACTAGTGACAGAAATTGAACCTCCACGCTCCTGACGATGCAACGTGTTTACTTATTTTCTGAGTGGATCCATTCAGGAATGGTGCCTGGCTGAATGGATAGAATGCCAGTCCTTGTCGTCGTCCCCCAAAGCAATTCCATCGAACCGATGAAGCAGATGAAACTGCAGATAATTGGGCACGTTTCAAAAGCTAAGTCCATCAATATATAGAGGGCGAAAACATAAATCACATTAAGTGATCATAGATTCCATGTGGGCAAGAACAGAAGCGATTTTAACATAGAAGTACATATTAAAATTCTGAGAAAACTTTGAGGTCTGAAGAAAACTTCCAAAAGAACTGGAATAAAGGTATTTTATTTAATGTCGAATCCGATTTACTATGTTCCAAAAACATATAACATGAATTTTTAATAATTTTTATATAACATGCACTTGTTATAATTATCTTTGCCATTGTAGCGGCTATGTATTGACGTATCTACTTTTCATTCACTAATAACTATGAGGGAATATAATTATTCTGGGAAAGCTGGTACAATTAAGTAACAAATTCAATTTTGGTCATTAAACTAAGTATATAATTACGTAATACTACTCACAAGAAAGAGTTCCGTTACTCTAACCAATTTGTTGCATGTAACCTCATGCAAGCGTGAGCAGCATGGGAAAGTTTCACAACATTAATGCACGCTTCACAGCACGACAAACATAAAATATTGCTGCTAGAGATATTCTCTCAATAGACGATGAGAGAGAAACACGAAACCCACACAAACAAAAAACTGCGGGCGAGAGTATCCAGTTCAGTTGGCACTACAAAATCCCATGCTCCTCCCCTGGTCAGTCCATGTAATGAGAGTCATCTCGGAAGCCATTGCTACCGCTACCGCATTTACTGTAGCCACTATCCTTCCATCGCCTGAATAAAAGAGCTTCCATTAAGTCCCGTGTCGTTCAGCTCTACGTAAATGGTGCAACAGTCGCAAAATGTGGGTTACCATGTTTTCATTTTTTTCCAGTTAATTCCCAGTACCAAAGCGTT
The DNA here is from genome assembly GCA_002313205.1 of Laupala kohalensis. Taxonomy (NCBI): domain Eukaryota; kingdom Metazoa; phylum Arthropoda; class Insecta; order Orthoptera; family Trigonidiidae; genus Laupala; species Laupala kohalensis. The sequence continues at coordinate 1,288,476 of NNCF01125882.1, read as the reverse complement.
GGTGGATGGTGTTTAGCAAAGGCGTTTCTGCCGACAGCGACAGTGGGCGCGCCAACTATTGAATCTTGCCATTATCCGCTAAAGGCCACAAAAGCACAGAGATATCGGTGAGTTTTTAGGTATCAGAGTTGTGCGGTTTCAATTTTATTTTTTCTATAATTCGTAAGTTAAGTTCTATCACCGACACTGAATGAACCCTTTTTACAAAGAATTTCACATTTAAGATTGATTAAAATTTCACGATGCGTATTTTTGTGTGTGATATTGTCTTATTTTTAATTTGAATATTTAAAAAATTCAAATTTGAATTGAAAACGTTTTATTTTCTACAATCGTGTAGCAACTGTTAAGATAAGTAATTCAATTCCTAGTTTCTCCATCGTAATCATTCTTTGCATTAAGCTTATGCAGCAATTCTCACATAAGAGGAAAAACGATTTATTTATAAATATATTTAAGTTAGAAATGTCGAAGAAGATAATTTTCATTAAAAATTCCATAGAAGAGATATGTATGTGAAAATATTTAGAGATAAATATAAAAAAATAAAACCTATTAGGATAATAGAGTAGGGAGGAAAAGGTGTCAGGTGGCAAAACAAAGCACAGAGATAAGGTCAATACTGATTGTTGCCATGGAAGGAGGAGGTAAGTCTAATTACGTAAGAGGAGGTAAGTCATTTTAATAAGATGTTTTCATCAGTTTTGGACGTAATAAAACAATAATTAATGCGACTTTATGTTACAATGAATCCAAGTTGGCGCCACTAAAAATTTTCAATTTCCTTCGAAGATTTTTATTGATCATAATAAGTAATATTAGTTTGTACACGAAATAAAGTGAATATATAAAAGTAGGTCATCGAAGGTAAACCATTTTTTTTGTTACAAACGTTGTCACTATACGACACTCAAATAAATCAGTATTATTTTAAGGACAATTCATTTATGTCGGGACGTCGCGTCGTGATACATTCATGCTAACTTAAGTATAATTATCTATAATTTGAGGTTTGGAGCTAATTTCATTACTACATAGTGTCTATCGTAGGTTTCTAGGAGCCATTTTAGATTATAAATAACCTCAATTTTCAAATTACCGCTCTTTCCATGAAATACGAAATTTGGGAACAAGTTGATGACATAGGTGAGCATGTCTTATCCATTCTTTTAAATCTTCATTGCATTTTCCTCGTTCCTAACTTCTGAAATTATAACACATTGGGAGAAAAAGAACGAAAATTTAAAAGAGTGAGTCTGCGTGATGTTCGCGTGACATCATCAAGATAGCTGTCTGCCATGCACGTCAGTCCTAACTACTGTGTATACGAGTACATCAATGTCGAAATTTATTCAATTTTCTCATTACCCTGCATTAATAAGTTGCTTTAAATCCAATCTCACAGGCGAGTTAGATTCATACTTCGCGATAAGTACGGGACGAGAAAATAACGGTAAGTAAATGTCTCTTACCTACATTTAGTGTCCGCATCGTCTACAATTTGAATCCAAAAAGATCATTTCCATGCATCTGGTTCATTTCGTGACTAGAAGAAGCTTTTTCAAACGCTACACATAGATTAATTTCAAACGTAAATACCTTTCTCACAACAAATGACAACAATTATGCCTTGATTATCATTGATGGATCGGGACAAACCGACGATCAGTTTCATTACCGTTACTCGTGCATCGAATTGACAAACATTTGATTGAATCAGTCGCAATGTCAATCAAAATGTTTTAATGAAACTGGACGTGGTTAAATACTTCAATAGATCGAAAAAAAATCATGAACATGATTTGTCATGGCAGTAAAGAAAAATCATTTTAGTAAATAATGGTATTTTCTAATAAAAATGAGAAACCGAAAAGAATACATTTCATTACAAACCTAAAAATTAATCAAGTTTAAAGCGACAGGTGTGAACAAATGAAACGGTATATTTTTATTGAGAGCGTTTCATTAAACAACATAGCCCTATACTAAATTAATTAGTACTTGTATTAGTTTAATAAAATCACTTCTTGAAGCAAAGATGAAAGATTGAATTGCAACTTTTCCCATCAAATTCAATAATCTAGAGTGCAAAGCCACTGCATTTTTTCATACACATTTCAAAATCTTCACTATTAACAATTTTTTATCAAAGTAATGATTTATCCTGCACACATTCATTTTCAAAATTGGATTATTATCGTAAAACATGTACAATATACATGCAATTTTGTATCGGGTGTCCGTTTTCGGTTCTCCTATCTATTTACTTATTTATATATTTTATTTCACGACTTAGTTTTACGTGGCTAAATTCGGCCTTTAAACTTGCTCTTCCACCTAACCATATGATTTAGACGGTGGTATTGAGAAGGAGTGACGCTGCGTTGCTGGGTAACGTAGAGTACCGAACCGACATTGGTCTGGAGTGGGGGAAGGAGACACCAAGAGGAGACACCAGCTTCAAATACTACTCGCTTCGGGGAGTCAAACCCACGCTCGTCCGCTCAGTAGTGAACAGGGAATTAAGGTGCGACCATTTCCGTACGGTTGTTGGCTCTCTTGATCTGTTCTCATTTCTTTGGTTTTATTTTCTAAGACTGTTTTCTCACTGTATTTAGAACATGTATGTTAGTTAATGGTTTTCAGGACTCTGGATAAAGGAATTTGATGTGGTAATGGAGTAGTAAGAAATTATTTTACTAAGTATATACGAAACGTTCAAGTGAAATATCATTTCCACGTATGTATCTATAATTTCCATGCAAAAACATTTTTACAAACTGGAGCCTTTTACCGATTTTTTAAAAATGTACTGTGATATTTATGTGAAGTACCATTTAGATTTCAGTGATAAAGCTCATGCATCGAGTAAATTATAGTCTGAATCCAAAACATGGCTGAACTTCATGCGTCGATTAAATCGAAATTAGAGCTTTTAAAAACAAGTTTTTTGGCGTCAAGGACAACCCTTCCAAAAACAAAAATCAAAATGACAAGTATTTTCCCCAAAAGTTTGCGATCGAAAATTTTTACGTGTAACACTTTATGAGCACTACATATAAAGAATACTGCAAACGCAAAATACTATGTGTTTATACTAATACACATATTAATACTTTAATTATCGTTTAAATATTTTCTTCACATTGCCAAGCCCATCATAGTTATGTTTCTAGAAAAAATAAGTTGATAAAAAATTAGAAAAAATTGAAGTACAAATTTTAAAATAAAAATATGTTAACGGGTTCCCATATTATGGTTCCCAAAATATGTACATGAGGTCATAAAGAATAGTAATAAGACTACGATACCTGTTAACGTTTTCATAGGAGGCGTGTAATATAAACTTATCAAGATGTTTCTCCAGAAAGTTCCTTTGGAACTACAAGAAATATCTTGGAATAGTGAATCATCTTCCGATGCGGAGTATTCAAAGACTACCGGATATAAGTAGGGGGAAGGCCTGCCCGAACCCTTTTATGTCCTTTCGTACCATTCTTTTTTACACCCAATAATCCACCTTCCGCAAACGCGTTCCCGTTTCTTGCCAATAACGTGTCCATCAATCTTCCGTTCCCTTAGCCCCTCCGAACCTACTTTGCTCTCGTACTCTGCGATTCCCCATTTCTGATCAGGTCCTCTTACCCCCCATTCATTTTCCAACCCTGCTACATTCATCTTTCGCGTTCTTTCCCGCGGCATTATTGCATTCCTGTTCTTCTGTGCCGCAGATTCCTCGCCGAAGCGGGGCAACTCCGCGCCCAGCGGCACACGTCAATGCCGCATGAACGCAATCCTTAGCTTTGGAGGGCGTGAGTGGGGTCGGATGGGGTGTGGGCGAGGAGGAGGAGGAGGAGAAAGACAGGATTAGTCTTTGCGCCGCAGATCCACGTGCCGGCATGAGTACATCGCCGCAGATGCTCTCACGGTCGCCGCTGGTAACGTCATCCCGCCACAGGCCTGCGCAAAACTCATACTCCCCTCCTTTCCTCCTGCGAAATGGAGAAGAAAGGAGAGAGGAGGAATTAATCGAGAATGAAAACTCACAATGACTGTCATAAAGGGAGACGTAATGATTGTAATTACATCAACAACGATGTCGTGAGGAAAGATGTCGAGAAAGATGAAAAGAAAACAAGGAGAGAACATTACCACGTTCACTGGAATTTGAATATTCATATTTTCACGACTAACAAGATGATTTTCGATTGTGCATCTTCTTACGTTTCACAATTTTTTGAGGACATAAAGAAAGGCAAAATGAAAGTGCCTTGACTTAATTATAAACGCTAATAATGAAGGAACGGCGAAATAACAAATCCAAGGAAAATCTCGTGAGATGTGATCACAACATTCGTAATTAAGTTTTAAAACAATAACTCGAGAAAAATTTCAATTTTTCGCCGACGGCAGAGTAAATGAACACAATTGTTACGAAGAAAACTGAAGAACTCATTCGACAGGAGACGATGTGTTTAGGAGTAACCTCGCTGAAACAACAATCATTCACCACATATCCTCTCGATTGATAGGGCGTCATTCTTAGATCGTAGTTGAGTTGCCTGTCCTAATGCCGGTCAATTTATACATTATGATAATAATTAATTACACTACACACATTCATACTCATATGTGACCCCCATGTATCTCATCATAAATTGTATTTGTTTTCTCATGTAGACGTGTAGACTATTCTTATTCACAAATGATTAGCACATTACAATTTTATAGAAATTAAGCTTCAAAGAAACCAATTATATGTGAAATGAATGACATGAAAACCGTATGAATGAAACAGGAAAGGGAATTGGAATATAGAATGTTATAATGTCGGGGAAAGGATGTTCATCCGGTAAGATCACGATTTCGCGATATCTCTGACTCTTTTACAGATCACAGCTCCGATCCCAACATTTCATTGACCCCAAATAGCGAACATTGTAGCTCGAAAGCATGTAATTCAGAAAGTCTTATTGGCAGATGCCCGTCACAATATAATTTTTTAGAAATTGTGATTTTTAGACCGACCAGTGTAAGGAATTACTTCTGTATGGAATTACTCTTCTTGCTTCTGATGCGTCTAACTGAACTATCCTCAAAATGCGACTCCATATGACCTTTTTATTGTGAAATATGAGTTGTCTACGATGTGCTACGATACCGGTAAACCAGTTTCAAAACAAAATTGTTGGAATGGGTAAGATGGAATAGAGTTATTTTTTACAGTAAAGTACATTAAAATCAGAATGAAGTCTTCAGAGCGGCTTTCTGTATATCCCGTTAAACAAGTTCTTGATGCAGAGAAGAAAGAAAAATAATTTTAAGGAAAAGGTTTATGTAAATTTAGAGTTTTATCTTCGGCTATTTTACTGGGAAGTATTATAATTTTTCAAGAATTACTGAATTAAGTTTTATATCTTCATTAATAATATTTTCATTCAACATCTTTCCATCTAGGTGGGGAACGATGACGAAAACAACTATTTTTTTCTGAAACAAAATCATCGTTCTACAGCACATATAAATATTTCTATTGGATATACATGTCACAAGAATTTTTCACGTGAATATGTAGGTTTGAAACCACTTATTAAGAGCCTGAAATATTATCGAAGCTTAATTACGCCAAATTTCCCTTGTTTTTCTGACTGTTGTGCAACATGATCTGTATCTCAATATTAAATTTGGGCGCCTGTTAGAATGTTCTGATAATTATATGTGTTATATTAATAAACTTCTCGCAACTTTCTCGGAGAGGATTTTTATGTTGTTCAGGGAATACATATCTAAGCGAGAGATGGACGGTCGTGAGAGACCGACATGTTGCTTCACTATTATGATAATAATACTACAGATTTTTATGACTACCTGGCAAACAGTGAAATGTCAAATAAGCGACGATAGAAGTGGAAAAATAAATAGTTACAGGTAATTATCGTGATGAATGTTGAAAGATAAAAAGTTTCATACAAGAACAGAATTATTACATGAATTTTAAAATTATTCAAATAAATATTATTATTATTATTATTAAAATGTCACTTTTCAGAACTTATTGGTAGTGTAGTCGGTTAGCTTTGAAACTCATTCCAGGTTGCATCCAGCTTCCTAAGGAATATGAATAGGTCCGGGAGATGTTCAAGTTCTCATAATACCTATCGCAGTTCTCAACAGTGCTATATCTTGCACTTGCCAGTTATTGTTATTGTTATTATTATTATTATTATTATTATTATTATTATTATGAGACACAATAAACCTGTATTTTGAGACGTAAATGCTAAATGTAATACTGATTTATTGATTTCAAATATTGTCACCTTACATCCACCATTCCCAAAAAAAATTCATAAACTGCAAGGATTTATTTTATAGTTCCAATGCAAATAATAGTACTCTTTTTATGTACTAAATAATATTTCATTTGACTGGTTGTATATTTCACAATAATATGTCTTCAGAAATTTTCTTAAGAAGATAATTTAATTACAAAATGTGTCTTAATAGAGTCACTGTGTAAAATTTAACACATGTTTGCGAAATATAAAAAGATGAAATATCATTTTTGTATGTCCGTGAGTCCTTTCCATATTCCCTCTGTTTAATAGCGAGGCAGTTCCAGCATGTAACAAGACAGAAAAGATGTACGGTATCCCGAAGGATTAAACATACTCTGCTACCACGTGTTGTTTGCCTTCTTTCAGTGAAAGTGGTAAGATTACCAGCGTCCTGTCGACTAGCCCAACAATACAACGAGTTTAACTCGCAAATCCTCCCTTCTGTGGAGAGTCGAGTTTTGCCACCGGCGGAAACAACTGAAAACAAAACGTTGCCCTACAAGAAACAATGAATAACATTGGCCTTCCTTCCTTCCTTCTTATATTTCATGCTTTACATAATAATGCACTGACAGAATATCTTATGGTCTCTGGCATCAAATAATTTCTCGGTTTATTTCATATCTTGACCTCTCCTTGTTTTAAATGTCATTCACTTAAATGTTTGTGAGATGAGTCTAATGAGGTAGTAAAGGAAACAGAAAATTAAGAATTAATAACTCAAAAGGACGAATTAATTGGCGTTATTATGTCTTAATACGTCAAAGCAGAGGAGTGCCGATATGTAAGACTCATACGGAATATCGAATGTTCACAGTAATTAATTATATTGCACTAGGATTCTGAACATCGATTTGAAGGTTAGTTAGATACAATCTAACTTTCGAATCTCCCGAAACTGTTTTTCTTGTGTTAATATCCCTGTCGTGCGGGTAACGCCACATAGTTGGAGTAGGGTCCGACGTTTCGGCCAACATGTCAAGGCCTTCTTCAGGGATGTCCGAATCGTGTAGTTGAGACCACCACAACTTATCTTATCCACGTTATTTTCTGCGATTCAAAATTTAAAAAATCCGCTGAAAAAAAATTGAAACCAACAAAAGTGAAAATAAGGTACACTTATTAGGCCTCTATAATTAATTCACACAGGAACTTTCTGTCACAAATAAGGTTTAAAACACAACCACTTTCGGTAACATCCCAAATCAAGAACTACAACTGCCGTCACAAATGTGTTCACAAAATATGATTAATATACGAAAAAAAAAAAGCAGTGAGTAAGTGTATGTGGAAAGTGTAAAATAATATAAGAAACACCAGGGTTTTTACTCCGTTGGTGGTGTAGCCTATATGATGGAAGAAAATATACCAGAACTCTTCATATGACTGAAATCAGAATATTAACTCTTTAAAAATAGTGGTATCGAAACTGTTTCTCTAGGTTTTCCGGGCCCCGTGCTCCACATTCCTTTATTTTATTTTATTTTTGTCGCGATACTGAATATTTACTCCGACTTTTTATAATTGTCACTCTGTAAGCAAAACCTGTCTCCGCTTCACTTTGTCATGGTCTCACAACATGCTCAGCGGAATGATGCATAGCTTGTCTTACAATATTCATTTTTCTCTTAATAAGAAAATGGGGACGGGAACAAAATTTGATAAAGACCTTTCTCAAATATTATTACGCCAGCACTCCATGGTTGCAAAGGGAATACTGAAACATGAGTAATGTTATACGAACCTTATATTTTTTAAATTGAAATATAAGGAGTCCTTATAATTTAAGTTGAAAATTTAAAATGAGAGCTTCTGGTTAGAATGTCCGGATGTTTCACCAGAATATAATACAGCAATGAAATTCGGAGAAAAGTAAATATCTCCATGCATGCCACTGTACTCGTCAAATCCAGGAAGGTGGTTGGACAAAAATAATTTGATATTTTAAAGAATGTTACAAAGATTAATTATTGACAGAAAAAATAATGAAAAGTAACCAATAGAACGAACTTCTAGAAATGTTGAAAATACAATTAACCGTTTACTTCTTGTAATGGAACCATATTATAGTATTAGATCTGACTGTATTAGTTTGTGATTCACTGGAAGAGGTGCATAATGCGTGCGTTCATCTGTATGTTTGCCTGATCAATTTTCAATCAATTATTAGATTTTTCTACACTCCGGTTCACAATTTTTTTCTCTTCACCTAACTACATTCCCGTGTTTAACGGAAAAATTATCGTCTGTCAGGAATTCTTTGAATCATTTCATTTTTTTTTCACCAAACAATTGCTCCAATTGCTTCCATGTCTACTCAGGCTAAATAAGGTCTTTATTCGGCAGCGTTTTTAAGTCACAACAGTCATCGTGTGTTTCAAATCACAGAAGTAAGGTAAGTCAACCGAATCCAAAGCCTTACGTTTTAGTCAAATGTTAACAGTTGGCAAAAAATAAATAACAAATATCATGCCTGCAAACTAATAAATACACATTTTGCAAGCTTATAGTTTTTCATATTTACCGCGGGATATGTACTGCTGACAAACAAAGCAGCATACGTTAATGAATATCTCGATGTTGTCCTGGTACGTCCGGGATATATTGGGAAATAATAGATGCGATAAAGAGGCACCAAGCAAATACGGTTGTTACGGATAGAAGAAGAAGAAAAAAATAACTTGAGAATACAACAATTTTCGAAGACTGTGAAGGCATTCATGGCTGTCCAAACTTGTGTGAACAGAGAACTACGTGTAGAGAACCCTGGAATATAAATCAAAACTTTTTCCCGAGACATTGCAATGTTGACGAGACATATAAGCGATAATCATGCAATTTTTCGAAACTCTGATAAGGAGTTTAAATAGTAAGTAAATATGATATTAACAATTCGAAGTATTTTTTTCTAAAAGGAAAAGGAAATAAATTGTCGGTGTCTCTTCTTTGTTAAGCGACGTCTGTCTGTTCAAACAGTTTGTGATATTGATAATAGTTCTTTTTTTTTAGATAGTGAAACAAAATAGTCTTTCTTCAGATAATCGTCCCAAAAAAATCAACCATTCTGAGAACTAGCCAAAACCCTTTTTCCAGTTATTTCGATAATAAAATAGAACTCATTGATTCGATATTTTTACATTTATTTTCATTAAATTATTCCATGCATGCTTTTTGAGACTAATTATGCCTAGGCGTGCAGTAAATGTGGTTTAATGTTAGAAAATTATAACAAAATTAATCATATACCTGTACAATGTTTAATATGCCGGTTGCGTTCTGTAATGACGAAACCTGTATTTTATTAACTTTTATCACCAGAGGAAGCTTTGAAACAAAATAAAAAACACTTCATTTTTTAATTTAATTTTCAAAATACACTATCAATCGAATACGTTGTAGAAAATGCCAAGTAAACATGATATATTTCTTATTTTTCTTCCAACATATAATTTTGACGTAATTTGAAATATCTTGAAATGCTCTTACACACACTAATTCACTGTCCATACATTTGCCTACTTACTCAAACTACTTCAAAAAAATATGATTTTTTCTTAAAAGCAGCTTCGGTTAACATCCTTCAGAATATCAATCACCTAATTAAAAAAATACATCTCAATCTCTGTGCTACTACAACATCTTTCAAAATTCTACCCGAGCAGAAGCTGTAATAACTTCCTTCCGCGTTCGACGGCGCGCTGCTTTTGAACCAAGGGTGGGGAGAGATGTAGATACCGTCTCCCCGTCCCAATGGACTTGCAGACTGTCCCTGGAACGTTCCAGGGATCTCCGGCGAAAACAGGCGCTTGCCTGCTAAGACAGCAACCGCGGTACCCGTCCACAATGCGCCGCGGTCCCGTTGTTTCATCAGGCTTTAGCTCGACTCCGCTCACCCGCAACCACTCCGCTCCCCCATCTCATCCTGCAACGCACGCCTGTTTTTCTCCAACCCGGGCACCACTCCACCGGGCTTAGGGAAAGACTCTTCCAAGAAAGAAGAAAAGACTGCGGTAAAAGATTTCAATGTTTATCCTCGCTTTTGGTATACATTAGTACGAAATAATTATCCTCTCTTCGAATTATCACAATAGATTGCTACGACATGAAGCATGTGCATTCACTCAAGCTCACTCGTTCCTTACGGCATTATTTTCACATCAGAAGTTTAAGATGACAATCTTTACTTGATGTAAACATTTTTATGTATGTGAGGAAGCTCACATACAGTTCAAAGTTTTTTACAAATATTTAATATTAATTAATCTACAAAAACACGCAGATTTTTGAAAAGTATTACACTAAGTCGAATAATTCAACTTGTCAAAGTTACCGATCGACTCATGTTGCATTTAGCATTATATCGAGTAATAGATGAAGGTACAGCACTAACATTAAAAAATGGATCTTTAAACAACACTTTATTTGTATTTTAATAACATATCATGGGAAGTAACCACGAAGATCAACTAATTTTGAATATATTTACCGTAGTAACCGGAATATAAAAATTGCAAGCACGGAAAAGTAAGTGTTTGTGCGTGACTGAATGTAAGAATATCCCGTGACACATTTCCAGGAATTGGATGCGTAATGAAAATCCAAGCGAGAAGGACCGTATACTCAAGGAAGAGTGTGGAAGCGTACTGTCCCCAACCTTGTATTTGTGATATACAGTTGGATTCCACTCTTTATAGATTAGTGATCATTATGTGTTCCAAACATACGATAACAACCCCCACTACAGAGCTCCATTTCAGTAAGGGCCAGAGATCTCCTCTCCTCGCTCCATCCAAGGTCTTCAATAATTTGTATGCTTTCCTGACAGGCAATTGACTTACAAGTTAAATTTCCCTACCAAAAAAAAGCTCATTGGGCTAGCCTTCCATCTTCACCTTCTATCAGATCACGAAGATCCCTCGATGACATCAGTCTGATAATTGACACATGCTTGCATGTTGTGTTTGTGATGAAAGAGCTTTCAATACGTTCGACCTTCCCCGGAAAACAAAGAGTGACTCTCAGCTAATTTTCAACAATTTCAGTGTACATCAATGGCCCTCCTCTACTGATATAATCGTAATGGAACTACCCAAAAGTAATCGCTGTGTAGTGTTAAGACAATAGACCGACAAAATGTGGGACACCCTGAATAACTAAAGCATAAGAAATCACATACGCCGTTAAAAAATTTTGGCACCTCATTTGGGTTCATCTCTGAGTAAAATACATGAGTCTGGGTGCACGTGAACATTCAGTTATCATCTCGTTCCCAGAGATGGAGCGCCAAATCCAGAAAATCTAAACGTCTATCAAGTCGCATATACAAATGTCATGACAACGAGCTTTGTCTCTATTGTTCCTAAGGATTTGCAGAGCACTTCCGCGGAATGGGTAAACTAATATACTCTCAGTAATCATGGACTTCGACTTCGTGGACAAGCTTCGCCAACAAATGTCCCGGATTCAACTAAGCCATGTTTCCTGTCACATCACTTCGCGCACCTTCATTTCCCAACATGCGTTCACGTATTCTAGCGTTATGACATGGTGCGTCAATCAATGCTGCATCCATCGATGCCACTACGTTCGCTGAACCACACTCCGTGGTGCGAGACTATCATTGTCATTGTGAATAGTAAGGGCACACGTCAGCACTGATAAGAGTTAAGCATACGGATTCTCTTGCTATGTATGTACTTCTCGAAATGTCACAATCACTTCCGATGTTGCCCTAGGCTTCTCGCTCGTCAACTTCGTCGCCTCTGCTACCAGTGCTTACAAGGCAACACCTAATCAGATCCATGGACACAGCAATACGCGATACCCATTCTTGAGGTATATCTATTTTCATCATGTGACCGTTGCGTCTGGGCACGTTCAGACGAGCCGATTGTGGAGAAAAGTATGTTTTCTGTATTTCTTATCACTAATTGAACTCCACTTCCACGTTGGGTAGTGCTTGTGTCTAACATGCCAGCAACGCAGCGGCATATTTTGAACAAGGACGTAAAGAGCAAAGCAGAACGAACAACTTTCATTATAAAACATGAAGTGCAAAGACCGAGAAGTCTGTTATTACTCTTCAGGGAGGAAAATAATATGTGTTTTGTTTTTAGTGATAAATATTGTGATGGGATAAAACAGTCTACACATACAAATGTTGTCATATAATTTTTAGTTTACTTTAAATGAGTTTCATTAGTGGCTTTAAAATCTACTTGGACATTTCATCTTGCATCTTAAGCACTGGGTCAATGCACTCTTTATCGACGACTGGGTCAATGCATTCCTTATCGTCGTAACTTTATTTAATACTATTCATTCCAATGCCTACTTATTTCTCCCTTACTCAACTCCACCCAAATTTATACTCAATCTCAAACTCACTTCATTAGCACTTCATTTCCAATCTGCTATTCAGCATTTCAATCAATCTCCAAATCATTCCTTAGATACTTATTTACATCGATTTCTTAAACTAACCTATTTTCTACTAAGACATGTCATTTCTTTCTTTAATATAACCCATCATTTAATAATTTTACAAACACTTCTTACGTTTTAACTCATTACTTCATTGTGGTCATTAAAGTGTGGAGTCATGCATTATATTGAGACTGGATAAATACTAGACAATGTCCAGATTGTGAAATAAAATTTGCTTTTCTCATTGCATTTACTTTAGAGAATAAATAAAATGGTGTTCACGTTTTCATTGCCACTTGATTTAGATAAAAATCTGAAAATTTGAAAATCTAATTAATTTTACGCGAAAAGGTCGCGATACAAATATACGTTAGAATTTCCTAATTGAGCATTGCGTTTCCTAAAATAACAGTAATATTTCTTAATTCTGAAAATTTAAATTGTATAAGCGCATAATTGTATAACATCATAAACCAAACTCAGGTTATTACACCACAAAGAAAGCATTCACTGTTATAAAAATTAATATATAGACGAAGAATTTCTTGGATGAGGGAATCAATTTCCCCTTAAAGTATTCTTCACTACGCAAATATTTCATATTTTGATGGATCTTTTAATTTTACGCGATTACATTAGTAATAAACCGTTAACTTGTACAGTATCATGNATATATAGACGAAGAATTTCTTGGATGAGGGAATCAATTTCCCCTTAAAGTATTCTTCACTACGCAAATATTTCATATTTTGATGGATTTCTTTTAATTTTACGCGATTACATTAGTAATAAACCGTTAACTTGTACAGTATCATGAGGTTCAAAACAACAAGGAGACGACCACATTGTTCTTGACACATAACTTGGTCATCAGTCGGACTTTCGTTTGAAACTGTCTTACAGAGTTTCTTTGTCCACTTCCAGCGTTTTTCGTTATCTCATGTGGAAGCGTTCACTACCTTCTGTCCCGCATCTTCTTCACGCATTCGCACCGAAGACTGGCTTGCCCCTGACACATGTCTGCTCCACACACCTCTGTCCTTCACCACCCTCTCTCGCACGACCTTAACTCGCCTTCGCAAGTTATACTCGGAGACATTGCGGGTGGCAGGTGTATGAAAGGTAGTCTACAGGGCTGCCGTAAGGGGCACTTACTTTTAAAGGGGTTCGCTGTGAGAAACGGAGCTCTGTCAGGTTGTAACTTTTAGGATGTGTGTATATTGGGGGCGAGGGTACGTGGGTCAGGGTGGTAAAACTCGCACGTGTGTCTGCGACGGGAACTATACCCACGTCCCCCTACTCCGCTTGCTCCACGAGACCAGTGCTGCTTTAAGCGCTCGGTGAAGGAGACAGCGCAGTAACCCTCCCCACTTCTTTCGGCCTCTCACCAGCAGCCCTCCCCACGAAACCCGCTGGCGGATGTCTGAAGAAAAAGGAACTCACAGACAAAAGAAATGCACCCACCAAAACATCAGAATGCGTGCCTTCCCATGAAACGTCGATCATTTACGGAAGTAGAAAAATCATATCCCAAAGTTTCCTGGATTTCTTTACGATGGAAATATGACACTTTTTGAGAATCAGGTTCGGCTTGGCAGCGACAGCTCTCCGCCACGCCATGTTCTCTCTCCAGCCTCCGGAAAAAGAGCGCGGAGTCTTCGCGACGTTAAGTGGTGGAGAACGGTCCGAAGCAACGCCCAGCCACTAGACGTACAGCAGCGCACATAAAGCTATCCGCTCCTCTTTGCTGCACGTAAACCGGCCGTTGCGTTCGCGTTTATTGACAGAGAGAAATGGCCCGAGCTGCCATAAGATAGTATACAGTGCTTGTAGTGAATAGCCTGTAAGGCAAAATTGCCAAGCGTTCGCAGTTAAAAGGCATTTTTCGCTGTCGTAGAGCTGAGCATGCTGTGCATGGGAAATGCCACGAACCTCCAAGACAAGTCTAAAAATTTTTGCTAGGTGTTTGCAATACGAGCGTTTACGATGTGACCTGAAATGGGTGGAAATAAATTATGTTGAAATCTGAGAGTTATTACCCCAATGGTGGTTTTAACGTAGATTTAAAATTGGGATGTACTTTATTGACAAGATATATATAT
>NNCF01125882.1:1202616-1273599 GCA_002313205.1 Laupala kohalensis | reverse complement strand
TATATATATAGACTGAGGGGAAAAATAATAGATTTATCGCAAATAATCAATAAAACAAGGGATCACTACATAAAGAAGTCTAATTATCTAGAATTCCTAACCTCCAGATAAAAAATAAAATTTCTTTAACACATAAGGAAAAATTTATTCCGCAACTTATATTCTAAACAAAAGAAGGAAAAATAAATTTACCAGTTTTATCGAGCAACGAACCAATATCTCATTAAGCTCACGCCAACCGTTTAAAAGGAGTTCGATCAATATATGTTTCGAAACACAGAAAATGAAGTACTTCACGTACAAAAGGCAAAACCTTGCTGTCAAGCCTGGTTATCCTGTATCAATCTAGGATGAAATACTTCTACCTATCCAGAATGATATATAGCAATTGATTTGCAATTAACATTGTTAGGTTTTATTTAAGTAAAATCATATTTGTAAATATCCTTCCTTTGGGAAATATTTAGCCGTTAAGATGATGCAAATTGTGTCGAAGCGTTAACAAGTATACAAGTGCTTTCTTCTATGATCTGAACACAATGTATCTATTCTTAGAGAAGTGCACAGGGCGAAAGCAAGGTATCGAATACTTCATCCTAAGGTCTAAATTGTGCGTGAGCATATATGAGTTGAGTACAACGAGACGATATAAGTCTAAATGGCGTTGGAGAAAAAGTGTCACGAGATGATATTTTTCGGTTATTGTCATTTAAATTTTATTGTTATTTCTATATTTTTCATTTTATTCACATACTCACGCGCCGGCGAGCCAAGCGTGGGTTGCAAAAAACATCTCGTCTTCCGGCCGAGTTCCAGTTTAATGACAAAGACGGACGCTCAGATAACCGCATATGCGTCGTGTCCCACTTGGATTACACGGGATGACTTTGATTTGACTTTAAATGCTCTAGAACATTCTTCTAGACAAAGCTCGTAGGCGTCATTTAGATGACGAACGTAGTTCTCCCTCTCCAAAGAACTAGGGACCACGTCCGAGCTTACCGATCATATAAATATTACTCCTCCTCTGGGAAGAGGACAGTTTTTCGAAGTACGAGACAAACGTTGTTGTCGTCCTCACAGACCGTTTGTTCTCGGGTTCACAATTTTCCGAGCTAGGAGGAACCTTGCCGCTATTTGAGGGGACGAGACGCTACATGCTGTTGTCGGTAATATGAGCATCATGTTAGCGAAACCATTTCGTTTTTTAGATCATAGATCCTAACTTGGTCAAGTTTAATGATCACTATGAGCCATCTTCGCTAATTATTTTTGTATGTAACTTAGTATTTCCACCTCATAACGAGGTATGCTTTCATGTTTCAACTGACAGGGAGATTTCTTCAGAAACATTCGATTTCCATTCAATGTCGTATGTTGTATTGTAATCCACTGGTACTGCAACACTAGTTTACTACTTTCCAAGGTAGTCATTCAAATACGGAAGTATATTGTTATATTCCAATGTAATCATTTGAATAAGTCGAATACGAAAGTGTACTATTATATTTCTATGTAATCATTTAAACTGAATGTGTCATATCTTTATAAGTTTAACTAAATCTGAATGTAACAGATCGGGTTCAACGGAACCATCACTCAATTAAATAGTCTATGTAACCACTATGCTAGCATGTGTTTCTATACACCCTTATGTCACATCCAAAATATAATTAAGATCCTAGGTCGCTCTACCAATATCTGGGGACTATCCTCCCTAAGTTAAAACCCCTCAAGGGTTAAAAAGGGAGACCCTTTTCTAGGATTTACGACATGATTTAAAGGGCTTTGCGGCAAAAGGTAATATTTATAATTACTGTCAAAAGCTTGTTTGACCTTGATCGAGTGTGTTGGTAATTTTTTTCTTTCGTTAATAACTTTCAAGGATTTTTCTTCTTTAGTTTTCAGTCCCAATACTAGTTTGAATCATCTTCTGGTGTGAGTGGGCTTAGACGGATCTCGTGGTTTGCCGTTGCCTTCCACAAACACAAAACACGATGAAAATACCACCATCATACCCGGGCTTCGAACCCCAAAACCTATAGGGATACCTCCACCTTAATCCTACTGAACCATTAGGTCGGTCTTCGAGGAATACCACCACAATATTTATAATATATAATTTTTACGCGTTGTTTGGTTTTCAAGTAGACTAGAGAAGGAAAGAGTTTGGAATTTAGTTTGATTGGGATGTCATGAAAGAGTCATCTAGGTTATCAAGGAATTTGGTTCCTAGCAGTTCACTACATTGTCCCGTGTTTATTTTGTGTGCGTGTGTTCCCTGAATTCCAGAATAGTTAAAATTGTTTATACTCTGATCTTTAAATTCACTCTTAAATCTGTATACAGCTTGTGTGTGTTTCCATTAGCTTGATTTTAAAAAGAGATTTAACTAATCAATCAATATTTCAACACATTACGGAACTATTTTCTTAAGGATGGATGAAAACGGAACAAAGGAATTCAGATAGTTACGAAATAAGTCGTGGGTACAATTATGGGTTAGTTCACAATTCGTTGATAGAACTCGAGAAAGGAATACATACAAATGACCTTGTTAGGTAAAAGCTCAGAATTACCAAACGGATATTGAAGATGGGAAATCTAAAGAAAATATACAAGAATATAAACACAACTTCAATATAACAATACGTTAGAAACAAACATTTAGAAACAATAGTACTTTGCCAGTCATTTATTTTCATACGACACATTTCGCAAAATCAAAGTCTCGAATACGTTTATCCGTTCTAATAGTACAACTATTTAAACGTAGAATGCTGGTTATGATATGTTTTTACACAAGCGTCCAGTAACATGGTATTGTGATGTTGAAATCGTTTGATTATTTTTTATATTATGAGGTATCATGATGATTTCAATACTTTTCAAATTCATGTCTATTATTCAATGTTGCTTTATTCAGCAAATCTGTATTCGCTTTCTTTGCAAAACCATCAAACTTTTAACTTTGATGACCGATGAAGCTGGACAGGATACATTTGACTGAAAACTATTACTTTGTGTAGATTTCTTGACAACTGTACTTGTAATGAATGACGAAAATTGATAAATTGATCAGTGAACTGACTGATAAACAATTCACTTACATTCCAAGTTTCGTTTAAAATATTTTTACATACAGAACTTAAAAGATTTTAGAATTTAAGATTAAAAGATTTTAGAAAAGAAATTAGTTTATTGTCTTCTATGTGGTCATACGCAGTTTGTAACTCCTTTTTTTACAATAAAGTTTATTATTTATTATTATTATCATCTTTATAATTTTTTTTGGAAAGTTCCCATCAATGAAACCAAATAATGAAACAAATAAAATTTTATCTTAGATATATTGTTGCATGCACAGAAATGGGTAAGCTAACAGGACCAGGACCACTTAATTTGGTATATTTTTAATTTTCAAGTTTAATCATGCTTCTCTAAATGCATAAACGCAAATGACATGGTAACAAGAGGCTTAAAGAAAGAACACAAAAAATAAAGTGGAAGTAGTCATGAATTAAAACATGAGAAATTACCTCACGATGGCGTTCCTAAAACGTAATGTAACTGGAGAAGAAATTGCGACCTCCATTCCTTGTTTCATCAATCTCGTTCCTTAAAAAGTCTTTAAAACGCTTCCTCCTTTAAGTCGTTCCCCGATATATCAAACAACACCATGCCCGCGAATTTAAAGAAATGTCTCCTGTATAGAAGCAGGCATTTCAGAAAAACCTTTCACGAAAATCCCTTAAAACCCGTTCCCACCCAGGCGCTTGCCTCCTTTTTACCTCCTCCTCCATCGAATTAAAAAGCAATTTTGATATCTCGCTCTCAGGGACGAACCCTGGAATCGCATTAGAGCCGTTAGCGTGAAGCGAAATGGTGAAGACACGACGGGGTGTCAGTGAGAATCGACTCCCCGCAACGCTTCCGATAGTCGGGCTATACTTGTGTGACGTCATCAATCGTACCAATGAACATAGCCTATCAAGTGACCTTAAAAAACGTGTAGTCAGAGACCTGTATTGGTTCGATAGCGATTAAGTAACTACAAGAGTTAATTTTTGCCAAGATTTTAAAGTCCTACTTGATTAGTTGCGCACGTTGGGTGAATCCTAATGACGAACTTATTCAGAAAAGATTAGAGTGTAGAAGCAGATGTAGTTGAAGAATTTTTGTTCCAAAATAATATGAATATATGGGCACCACAATATCGATTCCATTCAATTCTAAAATGGCAGTATACACGTTCTTAAGATGAACAAGTATCCATTTAAGTTGCTGAAAGCCTCTGGGTGGCACAGTTTCTTAGATTGTGTAAGATTATTGTCAACATGTTATGTTGCGTTGTTTTGAAAGAAAAACACTTCTTTGAAGTTCAAAGTATTAAAAAAGGCATTTTGGTAATACTGCAGGATTGTATGTCTGTTTGATACTCCATCATTGTTGTCCTTATTCAAAATGAAATAAATGAAATGGAAATAATTCATAAATAAAATAAATGAAAATCAAAAGAAGATAAGAGAATTAATAACAGAAAGGAATAACCGGGAAAAGAGTTAACAAACTTGAAGTATTTGCGAGGAACAAGAAGTCAGCATAAACACGCTGAGAAATATGCAGATTCTACAAGCGACCTGACTACTGTATTGAAATATCCTATTTATTTTAAAATAAAAGATAAAACTAATATTTATCAAATAATTTAATTACATTTCACCGGGCATATTTTTTAATAAGACCGTGTTAAAGTTGAACGAAGAAAGCCCCTGAAGGCATTTTTATTATTATTTTAAGCAATTTTTTCTGAAAATTGTGCAAAAAACTATCATGCATGGTACAAATTTTATGCAAAATAGAGTAGTACAGAAAATTTTCTAACCTTACAAAACACTTGAAAATACTAATAAAAACTACTAAACCACAGCCTACTGCTCTATTCGGCTGGGAAAGACGATAGTCATTCTAAAGATCATATTTTATATTCATTGTTTTAAATTTAAACAGTAAATTCATATTACAGCAGTTTCAAATTCTCAATTATTAATAAATAAATTTTGAAATGATTACCGTTTTAAGAAGTCACAAAAGTTATATGACCTTAAAGAACGGGTGTAAAGAGTCTGGATAGAGGAGTTCAATCGTTGATTCCTCTACTTGTTGGGAGATTTCAGGCGGTCCCGATGTAGGTGAGGAAAATTGATGGATCTGTTGATTTAGGGTGATGTTTATAGAAAATCTGTAAATGTTGTGTATGTGGAGGGATTGCACCGTAATTTAGAACTTGCATGTTTTCGTAGGTCTGGTATTAAAAATGTAACTTTTTTCAAATTAGAATATAACTTTTATTAAATTTTCAATAATATAACATCGATAATTAATTAAATAAATGACATTGATGAACATAGTTTTGTACACTGTCCTCATATACGCAAGAAGCATCTCTTGTGAGCAAAGAATTGTCAAATACACTTAATAAATGTTTAATATGAAAAGTTTATATTCTCCGTAAAGGAAATGATTAAAATCGATAGATAAATTGGTCATGTAAAACTCCCGAGACTATGGCAATGGTATCACAAAACAATAATGTCTGTTTATTTCTTAATTAAAAGTAATTCGGCATTACAATACTTTCTGTGTAATTAGTATGTCAGGAAGACAAAATATATTTGAAAAAATTGGATTCACACATGCCAGTTGGAAGGAAAACAAAACATTTCAATGAAAATGCCATTTTCAAGTTCGAATAGAGAGTGTGATGCTCATGTTCAGTTTTGTACGTACTGATATTTTCTTCACAAACTAATGTTAACACTACTCCTGTGTTTTTTTTTCTTCAACGGAGTAAATTTGAATGGAAATACTACGTTCAATTTTTTTTTCATGATGAACACGCAAATTTAAATAAAAGAACACTCTCTTAACAAAATGACGTTCGGACCAAGGTGCGCACTCACATCATTTCCTTTTGCGCAACTACTGAAGTGTTAATGAATCTATTTTCATTGTGCCGTATTCTCGTAAAATAATATGTAGCTTTTCTAAGACGAATTTCCCTTCGAATCTAAACTATATTTCAAAAAATGGCAGTAACAAAATCACTGATGATTCAGAAACTCGGTAAATCTCTTATTTTTAGTTTTATTGCATTTTCGAACGGAACAAGTCGGTACCCAAGGAAAATAATGTTTCTTGTTAATGTTAGACACCAAACGACATGAATTTCAAGGTGAATAATTTTAAAACTAAAAATATTGGAGTTATTACAGATACCGTGTATTGTAAATGGTTAATTTCGTTTACAATATGGTAGATGGGTAACACGAGTCAAGCATTTTCGAAACCTACTTTGACAGCACAGTTACGCAGAAGGCTCTTCTTCCGCCCCTTTACAACTCTATGTCGCGGGACAAGGTTTTGCCCGCTTCCAGCGCACGTACCGCCACTCTCCAAGACCTCGACTTCGGCCGTTGTTGGCAGAAGCTGCAGTCTGAGGTAACGGCGTCGGGCTGAGGACAACGTTGTGGCCGCACTCGAAGCAGGAATACGACAAGGAGCTCCGACAGGAGAAGCGGGTACGACGTGAGGAGGAGGGGAAAAAGGACAGTGGTGGGATGGATGGGGAGGGTGGGGAAGCGGAAAGCGGCGCGCGAACGCCGAGCGCCTGTCGCCTCTCATTAGCGCGAGCGTCCTCGCCCCAACCACCCTCGCGCCATCCCCCGAGGCGCCTGGCACAGTGGGATGAAATTCCATTAGAGCGGGAAAAGGAGTCTTTTGGGGAAACTGTTTCAAGAACAAATAATTGACTTTGTATGAAAAACACGAGAACACATCATTTAATATCAAATTTAAACAAAACATGTCTTTACGACAATGTTGATTCAAAAAAAAAAAATGTTTTTTGTATGTAAATCACTATTAATAGAATTTTCCCCCTAGTTATATAGTGATTCATTAAGGATAGAAAACGAATTTTAAAATAAATCTTAAATAAGTTTTATTTAGAATTCCCAAATATGTTGTCACTGAATTCTTCGTGGTAAAAGAATCGCATAGAAGTCATATTTTGAAGAAAATAGAAATATGTGCTAGCATAAAAATGGAATGGGGAATTTATTTAATGTGAACTTAGGTTTCGTACTACACCGCGTTGATTATTTCAAAAAATATGAAATTTTTTGTTCAGAATTTACGCTTTTTACGTACACTTTGGAGATAACACTCGTAGTACGATAATAATTAAACCATAGATCAATGATGACTGCCAACAGCTGTTTTGTTCAATTAAAATCATTCAGATAAATCCAATGCTCGTAAACGTACATCCACTATTTTTTGGTTTGCCCAAGTAGGGAGCTCTTTCAGCCCAGTGTTCAACGCCGAAGCTGCCTCCAGCGAGGCGACGCCTCTCGCCCGGAGGCAGCGGCGGCGGCGGGGGTGTAGCTCGAAACGTCGTCGACGATTGCGACGGTGATGGTGAAGGCGACGATGAATGCGATTACCGCGCTCATCGCGGGGGCGGCGACGACGACGCGCGAAGACGCTTGCGAATGACAGACGGGTTGGAGGTAACCGCCTGCCGCGCCCGCCTCGGCGAAGGTGTGGGAGTTTGGGACGCGACGGAAAAGTGGCTGCACTGTCGTACATGGCGATAAAGGAACTGTCACTCGCTCACCACACTGGACTCGATTCTATCCACCTCGAAACATTTGAACAATGTTTTCCTAAATAAATGTTTCTTGTTCGTAAGGTGGTGAAAACTCTTGGTGAAGACAGTGATTATTCACATAGCGATCATGCGAGCATGTGCTCAATGTGTATATGTTACCGTTGAAGTGTGAAATCAGTAACTAGTTATTCTATAGATCAACTGAACTGGCTAGTTTAAATATCTAATATAAGTGGATT
Source organism: Laupala kohalensis (assembly GCA_002313205.1). Classification (NCBI taxonomy): domain Eukaryota; kingdom Metazoa; phylum Arthropoda; class Insecta; order Orthoptera; family Trigonidiidae; genus Laupala; species Laupala kohalensis. The sequence continues at coordinate 1,265,685 of NNCF01125882.1, read as the reverse complement.
CTACACTTCATCTAGATAATCCTTAGATTAACTAAGAAGCATTAGTGAAAGTATGATTTTACAGTCTTTCTTCAACCAGTCTGTGCAGATTTCAACTTGCACGATGATCTATGCAAACATGATCTACATTGCTTAGGGACTCCAGATGGAATTTTGAAGCAGCTATACGATCGTTGTCAATTTAGTATTTGTGAAGAAAATCTCATCATAATCAAGGAAGTTCCAAGTGCTAAATTGTCTCTACGCGCGATTGCTTCAGTACAAAGCAATGGAACATGCCAAGGGATGTAAAAATGTTTTTCTAAAACAAAGTGTCACTCGAAAAGATGTGCTGCTGTTAAAAGTGACCGATTTTGTGATTCAAGATGTCAACAAAGTAAGCCTCGTTGAAACAAGTAACTGTTTTATACAATATACGTAAATGTATGATGATATTAATCAATAACATTATTTGAATTAATTACAACAATGCAATGTCCTTTTACTGACTATACCTCTTCAATCTATTAGATTTTAGTGTGAAAAAATTCCAGTATTCAATACTTTCACGATCTAGTGTTAGTTAATCTCTAGATTAACTAGTGATTTCATAAAATAACTAGTTAGTAAGAAAGAAAAATGAAATTCAACACTAAAACTAGCAGTTGTTTTGTAATTAATAATTAATTTATTGTCAAAAAACAGTACAAACTGCGTATGACCACGTGGAGGGGAAAAAAACTAATTTACTCTCCGGAAGCAAGCAAGGGACCATCCCATCAATTCCGATCAAGGGCCCTAAGGCAGAGGCGGATTCAAAAATTTCAGCAAAAGTTCCTAGATAAGATAAAAAGTTAGCTGCGAGTAATAATACATATATTATGTCAATATGTTTGTAATTTAACGCAAATATGTTTGTAAATTTACATGTACAAGTTACAAGTTACTTGTAAATTTACATGTACAAGTTACATGTATAGAACAAATAGTTTTTTACCTTAACGGTAACATACACCTAAAGAAACTGAGAAAAGTCTTTACATTTGCACAGTTGATTGTGCATTTGAACTGAATGTATAAATCGCATATTTGAGAATGCTAATTTATCTTAAAACCAACCACTAGAATTTCTGCAAAGTTTCTAATTTACACGCTACTTCTTTTTATCCAAAGAAAATTGCTATCAAAAATGACAACAATGGAAGAAATAAAAAAAAATGTAACTCAAAATGTTACCGTTGTGTTCGAGTTTATTAAGAACGTAATGATATGGGTGTATTAAATATTCCCCATTTAATCGAGAGTTGAAATTATTTGAATTTCTTTGCGTATGTCAAGTCAATTTCTCTGCTTATCTCAAGAGCAAAATGTATGAAAATGTGAGAGATGCATTTTTTCAATTCTAGTGAGAATGTATGCGTTTATTGCAAGACGTTATTCAAAACAAGAAAAAAATGAAAATACATTTTAAAAATTGTAGAGTAGATTTCCATCATATTTCTGAATACATATAAATTCAAATTTCTCGTTCCTCGACTAATAAAGCATATTTGTATAATATTTAATGCGACATTTAACTTTTAATGCATCATTTTTCTTTAGAATTTCACCTGACTTGCAGCGCGGCATCCAGTACCAACACCTCAGTCTCGTTTCATTAGAGGCGAGGTCAGGCTTGAGGGGTCGGAGTCAATCGCATCAGTGCTGTCCGGGAAATGTCACCTTCAAATCCAACATTTTGGCAAACTTAAGACCATTTCAATCTTCTTCTCGGATAGCCAAGACACTAACTTATTTAAAACTTTTCTGGTCGATTTGGAAACAGTAAACTTTAATGTGTGTGTCTCAAATTTCAAGTTGTGTTCCATCGTGAGGAAACTTAGTCCGGAATGATTTGTGCTACGATTTATTGTACGACAAACGAGATGAGAATAAGAACTATAAAATTTTCACTACCTGACTTATTCTGTGAACATGTCTCTTCTCGAAGTGCATCTCATTTGAAACTTACAGACGATATAGAAATTCTCAATATTGTGATTCGGAGATACTTGTCGCTTTGTGGAATGTGAGAAGTTACGGGAAGTGTTGCTAACAGTTCGCTTGTTATGATGGAGTTTTACTCTGGTTTCTCTCATCCAGTCGTGGGGCTACGGCTTCTCTCCCAGTCGCATAATAAATGGAATTCGAAATACGAGATGTGACCTCTTATTATTTCTTTTCGTTGTCTTGTGTTGAAACTAGTTTAGACAGCGAACAGGAAAAATGTTCTAATAAATTCCCAAATTTTTAATTAAAAGTTTACAAGAAAATTTATTTACTGATTTTGTTGTATAATAACTTCTAACTATTGCATACTAACTTCTAAACCATACAAAATGAACTGTCTTTCAATAAATGTGAACAGCGTTTTTGTTTCGCAAGAGGTGAAAATTTGGAGTAAATTTTAAATAGTATTAATTTCTATTTCTACATTAATTATGATCTAATATTATTTGAACCAAAGTGGTCTCTTAAACACAATTTTTGTGTGTTGGTGAATAGTAAATAATTATTTTATGATGCACAGCGTTTGTGTACCTAAATTAACTTTAAAATAAAAGACGAAAATGTATATTGCCCTTTTCAAAATGCCATTTAACAATTGTATATGATTTCATGGTTTTGGTTTCATAAATACTATCTGTTAATCTTTAATGGGAAAAATCTAAGGTTCACGAGAGTTATTATAAGGAATGAAAACGGTGAAAACCTATCAATTAAAAAGCAAAAAAATAATGAAAATTTCAGTGCAAAAGAATTAACAATGATGCGCCTTCGCTTTTCTCCGACACAACATGAAAAATTACTCTGGATTTATTTAATGCAACTTACGTATATTACGGAATAAATGGGTTAACGATACCCCTCAGAATTACTTGATAAACCCAATATTTTATGTACTTGCTGTTTCAGTGCTTTCAGAACTGATGGTAGTTTCAATAACTAAAAATGCCATAGAGCAGTCAATACGAACGCAGATGTCTATACATACAATAGATTACGATGCAATGTGAAAATTAGGAGAATTTTGAATGATATTTTGATGTAATGGTGAAGAGAATTGTCTTCTATCTCGCAACTTAGGGGTACGTATCTTAAATTGATACCACCTCTTCAAAATATGTCAAAACTATGTTCTTTTTTTAGTCAGGTATGATTATCGTGAAGATCCAAAAAGTTGACAAGCCAAAAAGTGTAAATACGTAATGCTTAATTAAAACGAAATAAAACTGTGAAACGAAGAATAATATATTGCAGATGACCATAAATCGATTTATGGGAACTACCCTTATAAAGGTACACTGAAGATGTGACAAGAAAAATTAACAGAAAATTGGAATAAACGATTGAGCCCATTTCTAAAGTAAAAGAAGACGAGTAAAATGGAGAACGAGGGAAGTGGAAGAGAATGCCAAAGCTTTCACTCCTGTTTCTCAGCGTGAGACCAGACCGGCGCTACTGGAGATGCCGTCTACTCGTCACGCCGCACCTCGAACCAGCACGCCCGCTAGCTTAATGGAAAGTCTTTATTAAATTCTTTCAACTATTAGAGAATCATTTCATATCCAGACCTCCCGAAGCCGGAGATTCAATATCCTTACGGATATTTTCATTCGGTGGAGACCGCGGCGTGCAGAGACGTCAGTGCTCTTGAAGGTGCCTCCCACCGCACTGTGACGTACCCGGTCTAATCTTCTTTTTCCAAGTAAAAGCGACGGGTGACGAGGAAACTGAAGAAAAGTAGGGAAAGAAACCAAGAGAAGAAGCAGCAGGAGAAGAAGAAAAAGAAGAACAAGGCTTCTTTTTCCCAGCGCCACTTTCGAAGTAAAAGTGAAGAGCGGGGAACGTGGGGAAACAGATGAAAACTAGGGAAAGAATCGAACAGAAGAGAAGAAGGAGGAGAAGGAGAATAGAGCTTTGTGCCGAGGTGCGGAGCAAGGGAGGAGATATCGTCCCGCCGCCTGCGTGAGGCATGAATCACAAACGACACGAAGGGGAAAGCGTTTGTTCCGATGACGCCATTGTCATTGCAACAATTGTTATTGTCCCCATCCTCACTGTCTCGAAGACACCACTGTCGCCCACGACGCCGGCGTCTCCATCGCAGTCATCGTGGCCCCCATCAACACCAAAGCCATCAGTGCACATTCAGTACACTGAGCTCACTTCATTTTTTTCGTTCGTTGCACGTAAATGAGATGGAACATAATTATAAATGCATAGGAAAAACTCGTTGTTACAAATGACTCATAAAACTACATAAAGAAATAAATATTTTAAAGAAAACAATTCCGTATTCATGATAGTAAATAGTAATTATTATTATATGTATTATTACTTTTAAAATGGTTTTCCTTTTGATTACAAAAATAATAGCTTCAAGAATGATTCACTGAAACAAAATTTGCAGCACTCTAGAGAGAGTCAACACAAGTCTTTATGAACTGTATATTCTACAACGTAGAAATCGTCCTCACTATCCTCCCTCACCACCTTGTCCCCGTCATCAGCATTTTCGATCGCAGCTGTATCTGAGGATGGTGAGAATTAACGGCGAGAAAAGCCTCAGCTCTCACGAACTGACCTTCAACCCCTCATTCCACAGCAGCAGCTGTTACACATTCGGAAAATACTTCTCTTCTCAGAGACATGGCGCCAAAGTGGAGCAATATCCAGATAGACGTTCGTTCCACCAGATTGCTTACGAAAGTTGTATGCTCGTCTCGAAACCTGACACTGTCAAATGGCTCACTATATGTTCATATTTTTCTTCTCTTCATTGTTTCCTGAAAGTTTTCGTAGCGGCAGCTTACTCGTCGTGCACAGTTGTGGAAAGCGAACGGGTGGTGTAGTGGTTAACACCCCTGCAATCAATATAGGAGTCGCGGGTTTGATTCCCGGCTCGTCGCCATTTTTACCTGACCGAAAGTTATCACATATCTTCCCCACGTGTAGAGTACACGGAAGATATGTACATCATGAAATTTGTCCGTCATTCAGTTTCAATGTACTTTCTCCAGTACAACCCCGCATCCAGTCCAAGTGTTTCTGGTGAATTATGTGTCAGCTTTATCATCATTTACACGATACCAGAAAACAGTTCAGTAATTAATCAATAATGTAAATCCGTTCTTAAACTTTTATTTTCTTTCTCAGTCAGATATTTAATTCTCAAAACAGAAGGTAAACACAATACCAATGGTGGGTGTGTGTANTCTAGACGCTGTCTCTTATACACATCTATATATATATATATATATTTTCTTTTTTTGTGAGGCTTTAGGGCTCGTCAACATCGAGGTCATTAGAGCCCATGGTGGGTAGATAGATTGCCAATATGGTTACTAGGAAGGTCTTGACTATATACATAACACAATGCTAATTTTGAGGCTAAAAATTCATAAATTTGCAACATTTATCAGGTTTCTGATAAAACGAAATTTTTAACTAAATATCTCAAAAGTGGTTTAAAATCGACATTATCGTATCGTATGCATAATCTATACGTCATAGGTTGGATGACACGCACTATTCGAATGTAATTTTAATATTTTATCAGTTTTGCCATACTTGTTTGTTAGGAATGTTAAAAACGGTAAATCGATGTATATCTCCTGATGTTGGATAGAATATAACCGAAAATTTGAACAGATTAAGTAATTTTTCATTATATTCCACCAAATTTTCAATATAATCGGTTGGTTTCATAAATATTTCTTATAGTTATCAGCTGAAGTGTTTCATGATGTAAATATCTGTAAGTATATAATTATAATATGGTATCTAAAATATCATAAGCTGACACTCGCTCATTAACTCACTGGTAAGTGTTATGCGGCACGTGCTGGTGTCGTAGAAAATTAGTTGAGGACTCTTTGGAATCGTCTCCGCATCACGTTAGTACTATGAAAAAGACATATTCAACTGAACAACATAATTTGTTTTCCTTAAACAAGTAAAAAAAATAGCTTCAGAACTTCCATGGCAAGTTTTATTCCCAAAATTTAGCAAGGATAAAATGCTACTCATATGATTCGAAGCTGCACTAAAGACTCATTTAGATCTTTCCAAAAGATCATTGTTATCCAACGTTTTTGGAAACTTGGATTAGCGTGGGAGCGATTATAGCGAGCGAATAAAAATAAGAGAGAAATGGTGATATAAAGAGTAATTTCTTAGAATTAAATTATGTAAAAGCTGAAAAATGTTTAATTATTTTGAAAACCTACTAATCACATCACGAAGATTCGAACAAAAGAAGTAGTTTTATGACATATTTGATCACATTATGAAGTAATTAAACTGTTAAACTTCTGAAAAAAATTTAATTCGTCCTTTAAATTCAAAAAAATACATGCGCTGGATAAGAAACAGTTTTTAGAAAAATATTTTAGTTGTTAGTCGAATTAAAAGGTTAAATGTTGTAAAATTTTAATGAATAAATGAAATTGAACGGAGAAATATATTACAGAAGCTTATTTCGCATTTTGTAGAGAGACAGTGTGAGAATAATATATTTCTCCTCTTCAAAATACAAATGTTTGGTGGTAATAAATTTGAAGCACAACAAAAAAAACGAGACAAGTGGAAACTTTGTGCGTGATACATATTGTCATATTGCTTCACTCCCGTGGCTTAATGTATATTGTATTAAGTGCCTTCAACAAAACTGGGGCTATAGACAAACTAGAGTACTTTAAATTTCCAACCACGAAGGAGGGGAAATATGTGAAAAAACGTGCGTGGTTGCCTAAAGCACGTAATATATTAACTTGCTCGTGACGACAATGTGTCCCGTTTATTTCGAGCTATTCCATTGCGTTTCTCTGGTGGCAGCGAACACACCAACATCGCGCAACATCACGGCGGGGAAAAAAAATCACCACTTTCTCTAAGGTCTACTGCGGTTTTCATCGTTCACTTTGTGGGCAGTGGCTTCGTATTTCATGCAACCTTGTGCGAACCAGTTCGACTAAATCCCCGATTCCTTTCCCTCGCCGTAGTTTGGAATGCCTACTGGCAAATTAATGTATTTCCTATGCAAAAGTACCGATATCTATTACAGGGACTTAACTCGAAAATTGTGGGAAAGGAATGCGAAAGAGGTCGTGAATGGTGCGAAAGAGTAGAAAGGAATATAAAGAGGTCACTGATTTTGCAAACCAATCAAGGTGTTAAGAGTATCCAACGAATGTGAATAACGAGTGTAAGTTCCAATGTTTTTGTTTTTTACTTTGTATTTCATATATTCTTCATTTGCAAAATTTGAGTAAAAAGAATCCCTCTTAAACAACCAATTTTCTTTCGGTTTTCTTTTTCCACACTACATAATATTATGCAGAAACTGAATTTATTCAAAATTAATAGACGTTGGCATTAAATGCTAAGCTGGCAGTACCTTAAAATCTTCAATAATCATGAATTTACTCCATAACAGTTTTTCGTTCTTTTAAAGAAACACGCTTATGTAAATGAATAGTTTCATTATTACATTTAAATTTTAAGACCAATTTTCATATATTCGTTTTTCTATGCACTTTTTACGTTAACTTTTATAATTGTCGAAAGTAATGGTGGATATTTGTGATTTGGGATTAATTTTGAGGTACTGAAACCTCCATGAGTTGATATTTATATACAAAAGTTATGCCCTTTCTCTAATTTTTAAAATAAAGAAAGAAACGTGTGTTTATGACTAAATGTCCTTCCAACACAAAATTAGCAACTGCATTTTAAACTTTTTTTTTTCCAAGCTTCTCCATTGGCTGACGAGCACTCGAATTATTATAGACTTTTCACTATTCACATTTCTTATTGACCTTTTATGGAATTATGTAGAAATTATAAACCTTTCTTAGATGAAAACTATTATTATATTCTATAATTATATTACTAAAATTGTGTATCAATATGGGATGATACCATTTTTAGGAGAAAAGAGCTGCGACGTTCTCTGAATCTTGTTTCAAAACCTCTAACAGTTACTTTGTCTCGAAACAACTCGGAAAAAAAAAATTTGCATTATATAAAGTAAGCTATATTAGCGCAAATCGTACTTATTTGAGGCAATATTGTTTTTCTGATTCAGTGAGTTGCCACGAAATAAATCATGATTCAGAGCTAAGGACATTATATTTTCTGAAATACCAGTTATCTGTCGTATTGTTATTAATCAACAAATGTACTTATTGATCTAAATTTCATGTTTTATGAAAACTAGCTCGTGACCTGTAGACTCACCACCTCTGCTTTCACTACTACATCGGTCATACTGCGCAGATGTACACTCGCACGACTAAATAGCTTATGCGAGGCTCATTCATCAAGAGGAAACACTCTCATTAAGTTTCGCCCATAAAGCAACACCCTAAGGCTGACGTAGCTCCTCATTATAAGCACAAGACTGCTTACGTGTTCGCTGCAACAAACAGAAACCTCCCACCGTGTATGGCCTGGTCGGTCCTGGAATCAATTTTCCATGTTCTAAGAGGTACAATTTCTTCGTTTTCCCGCAGCTTATATTCGAAGGAAAGTTCATTACCACTGTTGCTACACATTCTACATTGCATGAAGTGCCATGAAATTGTGATATATCACGATGGTTTGATGAACTTTATAAAAAAATCCATTCAATTGGTGAAACGTGTCCGGTCACTGAATGATAAAATACTGAATTGCTAATCTGCATAAATGATCCACATAAATATACACCACGAACCAAAAAATTCCCTAATTATTTTTCAGAAAGTTTCACTTAATTAAAACAGAGCATACCTACCAAAAATTAAATGTATATTCTGACAAATTAATATTTCTCTGGCTAGAGACTTATCAAAAATCGCGAATCTTACAAAACCAATAAATTAGCGAATCGTGGAATCCCTTGTTGAAAATAATTTATTCAGAGAAATCGTCGCCTCCACCGCACAAAGTTGGAACTCCACATCCGAGACTCAAGAGTCCCCGTCGCGGGGGAAGGAAGCTACAGCTCGTGCTGTCGACAGCGGTAGCGGGGACTGCGACGTCGGGGATGTCTAGTTAGGAGAAAACTCTATCGCAAGCCATGAACGCACGTTGCTCCTTTTTTGGGCCGCGTAAGCAAGAATGATTTAGTGAGCCCCTTTTTACGGCAGGTGTGCACGCCTCGGCTTGCGAGTTCCGGGCAAAGGTGGGCCGCCGGGGCCCCGCCCCTGCTTCGTCCCCGCGTACTAACCCCACTGCCTGTCTCCCCCGCGATCCCCGGCCCACGGCGCTCCCCATCGGTGTAACGGCTCGCGTGGCTGCGTGGTAGCGAGATAGGGGAAGAACGACGGCCCGGACGCAACTAGAGAAGCATCTCTCACACCCTCCCCCTGCTTTCGGACACTTGGGGAAATGACTTATTTCGAGAATAAGTCTTCTTTAACCTTAAAACGGCCCTGGGCGACCGTTGAAACTGCGGCTGAGGTATTTAAAAATGTATGAGTGTTGGAAGATAGAATTCAGTTCCTTTAAATTTAGACCAGTGGGATCCTCTTGGTTAATTATTACTCCCCAGAACTTCACCGCAGGCGAGAAGGAAACGACTTACAGGTCTGTTCACACGCGAACACGCGCACGCCGGCGTTGCGAGTTCCCGCACGCAAATTCGTTTTCTGAAATAAAGCGTGAACCAATCAGTCGTTTTACAACTTTCCACGACGGACCGGGATCTGTTAAAAGCAAGCATGGCTTCCTACAGAAGTGTACAAAAGATCGGTGGAGAGAAATATAAATCTGAGAAATCGTTTGTAATATAGAGTTAATTTTTCAATACACACTTTTATACACACCTCCACTTGTGCTTGTTTTATTCTATAAGAAATGTATTTAAACAGCAGCAAGACATATTCTTTATATGAATGAAATAAAATAAAATTTCGATAAAATGATACAGCGATTTTAACTTCTCAACATTATGAATTGAGATAATAAAGGGGTCTTATGATATCTTTTTTTTTTTCAAATATATCCTGACACTCCATATCTTGGATTAAGAAAGTCTCTCAAAAAACAAAACAAACGAAATATACACAATAATTATTTTAATAATAATAATAATAATCCTAGTAGGATCCTTCTTAACAACAAATATAATAAATGAAAGTATCTCTATATCACTCTCCTAATGCTTTGTCAATATAGAGTAGCAAGCTGATCAATGTGTCATGTCTTTAATTGAGCGTAATTACCGAATTTTCTGCTCTATATGAGATTTCGTATTAATTCTTAATTCAATTCCTTGTGCATCGGAAAAATTATTTAATTGGAGTCTATCACGTATTATTTAATCAATTCGAAAATTTTGACGTTCATAATTTGTGTTTCTAAAACAATTGTGAAATGATATATTAGTAATCAAAACCAATTTATTGTACGTTTACCACTGACCACGGACGTGTTGTAAATTCATCGACACGGCTTTCGGAAACGCTGAGGAATTATATAATTGGCAATAACAAGTATGGATCAAACATTTTGGGTCGATACGCGTACTCAAAATTATCCCTACCTTCACATACATACATACATGATTTAGATATTCGTCGCATCCGACGATTCTAGTCCAATCAGCTTTTGGCTTTGCATAAGATGTTTCTTTGATGGGAGATCAATAGTGCCTTGCTTTTGCAAATCTTTCCACAGGCGCCACACAAGAGCGGATTGGTTGGCACAGTTGGTTGATGTGAAGTAGATGGTGTTTGTGATATTTCTAGTTGAGATGATTTAGGTTGTGAGGATTTTTCTGTTGGTAATTTTCTTCTTCTCTTAATTGTTTGAATGATTGGTTGAACATAAACTTCAGGCACTAATTATACTGTATTTCTGTACTCAATAAGTTGCCAGTGTGTCAATATATTCCATCTTTTTTATTATATTATCACTGCAGTAGTAATTACGCATGACATTTCATTAATATGTATGTTAAACTCTAAAATGTATGTTGAAGAAGAATATCTAGACGTGATTGTCCCTATTATCGCATCATTTTAGAACATTTAGGAAACTCGGAAACAAGACTGTCTTGCAAATAAATTCTTCCTTGTATATTTTACTAAAGTATTTAAATATAATATTTTTTAGAATTCTTTATTTTCTTCAATTTGTCTCGAATTAGATCTTAGTATTTCAATTCATTTAAGATTTTTATACTTGAATATTACGACTATAAATTGCCTCATTTGCGTCTTTGACGATGGTAAACTAATAAATAAGAAAGACAATAGTTAAAGGAATCCAAAAAATAAGATTTATTTATCATATCCCAGTACCTTTTACTATCTCACGGATAAAAATATACCTTTCATCGCATACAATACTTCAGTTTGCATCCTGAATAGTTACGAAGATGTACACAGTCGTACCTCATTACCTCCATATCTTAATAATATATTAATATTATTTTTGACATGCGATGCTTATGTACATATCTGGTAGATAATAATATTTTAACATGAACCTACTTAATTATCAATTTTTTTAATATGACATATGATATCTCACAACATTTGTCACTGGTATATCAACATTTGATATATTTTATATTACAACATTATGGATTATAATGAACATGAAGAGAAGGTTGAACCTTAACCTCAACTACAGAGATAATGTGATTTTACCCATCATGTGACCTTGATAATTAATCAGTGTTTTATCTTGTTAATGATTGTCTCTAATATATCTGCACATCGAAATAAATAATAACTTCCGATTATGTTACTCACGTACTTGAGACCAACATGAACTTACTTCAAACAATTCTTCTCGTCAAAAATCTCAAGGTAAGTATTGAATTTTTTTAAACAATTTCGATAATATTGTATATTTCAGAGAGAGAGAAAGGTATCTATTTGCAAATCATGATAAAACAGTAGTAGAGCCATAACAAGAGAATTCCTATGCATTTTATTATGTCATTTAAATGTTGAGATATGATCACATTAAAAGTATTACATTTTCTCAATATTACGTAAAATTGATTGACAATACAAGTAAATAATAGTGAAACTACTGAACATCGTAGAGTTAAAATTCATGAGTATTTCAAACCACCAAATATGTTAATTAATCGTGGGAATTTTGTTGAGGTATCAAGTAAAATATTTATTTACAACCGGAAATTATCTTGTTCTCATTGAGATAAACCACCAAGCATGGGTTCTTGATGCATTGTTTCCAGGTTAGATGTGTGAAAGAACGAGTTCGTTTGCGCCGTTTGCGAAACTCCATCAACCTCCCGAGACAACCTGGACCTTCGCGATAAAACCAACAACGCCATAGATCTCCGCGCGTCTCGTAGAGTGAAGCAGCTTCGAAGCCGGCCGGCAAAGGCGGGGGCAGAGGGCGGGGGCGGGATGGCGGCACGAACCCCGGCGAGTGGTGCAACACACGCACAAGCAGGGAGAACGAAAGGAGTGGGTGGCTGGCCGGTCGGTCGGTCGGCTCACCAATGAAGCGGAAGTACTAAGCCTACGGCTTCGGCAGCCGAGGCGGCGGTCAACCGCGGAGGGACGGACCAGAGCGGGCCGGTCGCTGCTATCGGTCGGAGCGATCGGATCCCAGTCGGATCACCCCGCCAGGGACTGCAGTGATCGACGGGAGATTAACGAGGGGGACAACGGCTGACGTTTGCCTCCGGGAAGGAGGAATGTTCGGGTCCCTTCTCTCGAAACCCGGAACAATGCAATACAATGATCCCGACGTCACGGCCGGAGATTAATGCATTTCGTAGCGCGTCGCAACCAGCTTGCCTTTCTTCTAAAAATTACCTGGTTTCTCTCTCTTTCTCTCTGCCAAGAGATAAAGAAGAACCACTGATGCCACCAACACGCTTCTGTTCTTTGTAGAACACAAACTAAATTTGTTACTAATAAAAAGCAGATAACTGCTATTTGTGAAGGTGCGACATTATAATTTTGTTTTAGTTGTTCCATCATATGACATAACGATGAGGAATTACAAACATTTTCAAAACACTGTAATTACATTTTAAATAAAACCTGGAGATTAAAAAAATACATAGGTCATTTTTCTTCACGCTATAGATTTTATACGATCCTAAACGACTTTCTAGGGAAGTATTAATTGTAGAAATAATATGAAATTGGAATGTATTTCATCACCCCGTTCTTTAATCATGCAGTTTTAATTAAATTGTAGAATGGCTTCTTGCTCCGCTCCTATGAGACACTTCCATTTTGTGCTACATTTGTCCTACGAGAAAATAAATCTTTCTAATGAAATGTTCTTAGCAAGTTACGAGCCATATTATCCACATGATTATTCATACGATATCAATATGCTTTGAGGATTTTACTTCAATCCCAGGCTTTGCGTAATGATTTCGAAGAAAGGGTGTAATGTGAGCAAATTTCATTATTCAAAGTCGGTTCGAGCAGGGGAACTCGAGACCTCTTAGTTGAGTGTCACTTCTCAGCCACATGATCCAATAAAGGATGAAACATTCAGAAAAAGCAACTAAACCAATTGAGTAGGTGAACTGAAAGCACAGCGATCGGAAGAACAGCTCGGCGACCCGAAATAAAGGGGAACTACCACGATTCTCTTGTTATTTCGTGTACATTTCTTCCGTCGAGCTCACTGTGATTTTGAAGCCATGTATATTATAAAGTACGAATATACTTCCGCTAATGTTCTGTAACAATAGATAAAAAAGAATTTTCCAATTTCATATTCATAAGTGTACACGACGCTCAAAGTTGCTTTGTCTTCAATAGCTAGAAAAACTTCTCGTAATTTCGTATTCCTAAAACTACGTATTTCGTACGTTTTAGAATAAGAGAATTATGAATGTATGAAATATATAATTAAACAAAACCTTTTTGTATTAAACCGTTCTACAATTAATTACATTAATGAACTTTAATATGTGTTTAAACAAAGTTGTCTGTAAAATTATATTTAAAAGAAAAAAATAATTTATAACTATTTGTTCCGAAAACGGTATGACTTAAAATACTCTCTTTGCTATACCACTTCGATAAATTTTACTTTTACTTACTTCGACACGAACTTATGGTTAATCGTACATTGCTCTTCAGGAAAGAGGAGGTTCACGTGACAAGAGCCATTTCTGAAACTGAAGTGTCGGGAAATTCCGAAGGAGACAATGACCTACAGTCGTGAAGGTATAGAACAGTCGAAAACTTAACCATCCGTGCGACTTACCTCTTTCCGACAGTAAGGTATCTTAAGAGATCTTTACATTAAACAGTGTCGCATTATGTGCTTGAAAACTCACCATATGAGCCCTTCTTTATGGCGTCCATCGTAAACCGAGATAAAGGCGGAGCAGATAATACGGAACTAGTGGTCTAAGACGTGTCTCGACTAGTTTACTTTACTACCTTGTGTTCCGGGTTCGGTCGAGTGGTGAGGACGCGCTATCAGTTACGAACTCATCGCAACGACTGTGGTGACGTCTGCCTTTGACTAAGCGCGATGACGTGCTACATAAGACATCAAGGGACTAGACCTAAAATTGAGATAATTAGAAATGTTGCATTGTCAAAACTTGTCACTGAACAAGTTAAATTTCTCTTAAATTATTCCATTTTTCAATTATCTCAACTCGATTATTCTACTCGTGCATGACTGATAGTATCCTATTGATCGTATGAATCACGACAAAAAAAATCTAAATGTTCATCCAAACAAGTTTATTAATGCTAATAACATGTATAAGATAGTTATATATGAAAAACCAATAGTATATAAATTTCAACATAACTTACAAATATTTTCATGTCAAAGGAGTCATGTTTTTCCTCCAACTGAATCAATCCGGAAGAGTTTTATACGTGGGCAATTTTTCAGATCGTTTGGAAAGAAAAATTAGCTTACTTTGACTCAATTAGAGTATATACCTTACAGTAATTCAAAGTTAAAGAATTAAAAAATGCATTCTCTTTCTTGTAATATTTTTTAGACCAGAGGACTCCTTTAAATAAAGAACTTCTAACAAACAATATCGTGAAATGAGAGAATGTTTTTTCTCACACAATTTAGGAAATTTATCAAAATGTTGAAATTTGTTGATATTTTAAACTAGAAATGAATGAGTATATTAATTGAGAGCAGAATTTTGTCCAGTCGAGTTTTATATATCAGGAAGGTAATTAAATTCAATGGTACAAAGACTTACTATCTTCTGAATATGTGAGAAATT
Organism: Laupala kohalensis; assembly: GCA_002313205.1. Lineage (NCBI taxonomy): Eukaryota > Metazoa > Arthropoda > Insecta > Orthoptera > Trigonidiidae > Laupala > Laupala kohalensis. Next base: position 1,250,453 of record NNCF01125882.1, on the reverse strand, counting down.
TCAACTTACAACAAATTCATTGCTCATTTTATTAGTTATTTTCAAATTTTGGGTATTTAGATAAGTAATGATGCATTTTTCAGACAACAAGAGAAATTTAGCATCCTAAGCCTGCGTTAATAATCTACATATTTTGCAGGAACAACGCGCAAGAATAAAAAATTACAAATGTAATATCAGTTTATTCTGAAAATTTCTTAAACGTAGCCAGAATGTCACCGAAGTGAAAAATACTTTTGGTCCATGCACAAAAATTGGTGTCATTATTACTTAAAATCAAAACTTAAAAAGAAACGTTTTTGTATTTAAAAAATTTCATAGCGCCTGTAAAAGAAAAGTCATAATTTGTACTTTTATCAATGCATCTTAGGACAGAAAATATAAAAGTGCTCTAGATTATCTGTGGGTAAAAAAACTAATAGAACGGAACGTATCAAACTCGAAAGAAAGGAATTTAATTTACGGATGAAAAGAGGAGGTCACAAAAACATTTCTTCCTGAAATGTTTCCTTTTTATGTGCCACGGAGGAAACTGATGAATGAAACTTCGGAAACAAAACCCCAAACAAATACGACAATAAATCCGCTGTGCAGGAAATACTGCAATTGCAGAAGGCAAAGTAAAAAAGCAACTTCACTTACACGTGTTCTTTGCTCGCACTACGTGCGAAGAACACGTAAAAAGTGCGCGGTCGATGAAAGTAATTTTTTACCAATGCGACGCGATCTCCACGAACTCCTTTCTCCTCTTCCACCTCGGTCCCTCCTTCATTGCATTTGCTTTTCAACGCCAAAGCAAAATCCAACGACATTTTTACTCTGCCCACATCCGAAGATCTCATATATATCACTGATACTATCCTTGTCTACATAAAATACACGCGTCGTGTCCTACAGTACGTCGTAGCACCATAAAGTTGACAAAGCTCGCCATCATTTTCCACCTTCAACCTCATGCTCTCACACATTCCCATTCAACATCTTCCACTTCTTATCTCATCGTCTCTCAATTTCTTATTTCCTCTTCCACACTCTCATTCCGCCAGCTTAAATCTATTATTCAATCTTCCTTTTAATATTTTTCTTATCCGTTTACATTGTTCCTTCTTTCCAATATGGCAATGCATTCTTCTGAATTCGACACATCTTCCTTTTTAATTGGCCCTCCTCATTAAATTCCCTTATAATGAACCTGTATTTTTTCTTGTCCAATCCTTTTGTCTTTTCGTTTCCGTCCACCGTCACTCATAAATATTCCGAATTATCAGCACTCCCAAATAATTTTTTCCGATTTTGATTCGCTTCTGACAATTCCCTTTTGTTCACTTTTCTCTATTTTCCGACTCATAATATGTCATTTTCAAAACAAGATCAATATTTCTTCACTCATCATATGCAATTTTCAATATAGGATCACACTAGATTATCAACATATACGCTGTGTTTAGTGATTTATCACAGTGAGTTGCTCATCCAGCAGTCACGTATCAATGTTTCGTAAACAAAGTGATTAACTTTCTATCCATTGTCTTATGACTAACTTTTACCTAATTCACCTGTCCTATGAACTATCGTTATTCGTGCTTGATGATTAATACAGGTTATGGAAATACTGCCAACAATTTATTATCCTATCTCACTGAGCACCCTCGCAAACCCCTTACATCTCCCATTGCCACGTGATATTCGCATCGTCTATCGTCACATGAGCGACGTGCTTTCTGCCTGCGTTCCACATCGAATCAGCCCAGCTCTTCCGCTCTTCACACAACCAATACAGGGTTTTCGTGCGCTTGCTCCAGAGGGCGGCTGGGCCAGCGACACGCCCCGACCCCACATTTCTTTTTCATTAGATCGAGCAGGTGCGGTAGAGGCGGCTGCAGCCACGTCGGAGAGCGCCATCCCTAGGGATCGGCTTTACATACGACGACCTAATCACGCGATCCGCCCAAATCTCCCGGCGGCGGGGGCGGTGGTGCAGGCGGCGCACGGAGTGTAGGCAGCAGCGGTGCGCCTCCTGCTCGGGCCTGCGCGACACGACTCACCCATACGGGCGGACAAGGGCGTTCCATCATTCACTGGGGGTCGGGGTCGGCGTCAGAGCGCGACGCTTGCCCGATAGCGACGCTCATTTGTATCCTCCGCCCGCTGCCGTCGCCTCAGTCAGCGTGTCCCCGCGCTGCAGCAGCGGTGCGCCACCACGCTCTGCCGCCGCCGTCGCCAGAGGGCCTCCATCGCCTTCTATCTCAAGTCTCCATCCTCCGTTTCCACTTCGGTGAGCTCCCTCACTCACCTCTGCGTCCCTTCCATGCCAGCCTCCCCTCCTTGTACCCTCCACTCCTCCGGCGGTAATTAGGGCGCTCATTAGCCGGTGCAAGTCGCCAACTCGCTACAAGTCAAACAGCCACTGTCAGATCGGCAGTTGGGCGCGGCGGAGCGGCTGGTTGCCTGGCGTCTTGTGACGCGGCGCGCGAGTGCCCACCGCTCTTCGGCGTCTCCGACATGGGCAGCAAGGAAAAGGCGCTCGGCGGCCAACGGCATCGCGACGCTCCATGGCCCAATTACGTCGGGGAACACGGTTGCGCCAGGCAACTCCAAACATCAAGCGCCACCCGATCCCCGACATCGCGCAAACCCCGCGCCTCGCCGCCACCCGCTGCCACCTCAGCGACGCACTGCCGCACGTGCCTCGCACGCCTGAGCAGCGGGATCAGGATCCTTGCGGCTGCGGATCACATATCAAGGACTGAGGCGTCGGAGAAGGGCCGCATCCAATCCGACGGTGAAATTAGTTTTATACTAAGACACGTCTATGTGGCTGGAGATCCTCGGCTGTTACGTATGAAGGAAGACGCTTCAGATGTTGGGAACTAATAAGAAAACATGGAGATGCTTATTCTTTGCGATCATATTTTCCCTTATAATTAAATAATAAATGGTATTGCCCACTCTGTTGATATTTTAATAAGCAAAAAGCTTTAACGCTCGCTTAGCGAGCATCATTGTTAAAACAAATATAGTTTAATAGAATCAAAATTTCAAAATACATAAAAATAAGTGAAAAGATTAAATAGATTAAAAGGAGGGAGGAACTTCAGGTATGGTAAATGAGAGTATTTGTGAAAGGGGGTGATTAAATTATGGATTCTGTGAAGGAGGTAAAATATACAAAAGAAAGCACAGATCGACAAACTGAACCAAACTTAAAAATACTCGATTTCGGCATAACTGCGTCGAAGGATGGAACAACACAGCTTGAAACGGAGTTCTGAAGTATTTCAAAACATCGTCCCTCTAGATGGGGGCACAATAGGTGCTAAATTCAGTGTAGGTTGTGTCGGTTGTAAATAACATGGTGGCAGGAGGGTGTGCAGTGGGGTTGAAGGAGAGGTCATAAGACGGGATCACTGTGGAACATTCACAAAATGACAAGCATCTTTCAATAATTTTAAAGGATCATTATTAAAATTTTTAGAGCATTTAGTGCCAGAATTAAAGATTGTAACACAAAAATCGGGAAAAACAGTAATCATTGCTTTAACTGGTTAACAAATTCACAATATGCAGTGCTAAGAATATTTCAGTAGAGGGAAACTATTGTATTTCAGTTCCCCACCTCTTACGAATACTTATGTTACTTTTCTTGAAGCCAGCACCTACATAGAGATAGAAAAATCTATTTTTCTCTCTTTGACGGAAGACAAATTCAATTATCAACTTGATTAAAGAAAACTTTCCTTTGATCCAGATATCACATTTCGCGCCCAGAGAAAGTAAATATGTGACCACATTATTTATATTAAAATTTTCTATTGTAAGTTATTTTGTGAGGGAATTTTAGACTGATGCAATTAATTTGACGGATAGATTTTAGAAATTCCTCTTCGATGGCATTAAATTCTGTACAAATTAAATATTCAATTGTGTCATAACATAAACAGTACTTGTACTGCAGTTATTTCTATACTTTACACAAAGAATACTTTTGTGCATGCACGTGGCTATATCTCAAACCACTGTCAAGATATGCGTAGGTTTTCATGCAGTTTTCTCATGGGAAAGTCCCCATGAACCATCCCATTTCTGAAGCGTCCTTTCCTCAGAAATTACGCTGATTTAGTCACTGACCTCTGTAAGAGGTGAGGTACTAAATTAGAATTATATTTCCAAATAATTGTGACTTGATTAATAGCTCGCATTAGCGAGTTTTCAAGAGACTATTCAAATATTAAAACGAAAGCGTATGCGCAACTGGTGGCTCCTCCACTCCCACTCCATGGCTTCAACGTCCCAGAATGTACTTGCGATCACAAGCCAAGTGAGGATTTCACGAGATTTTCTTAATCCTATCCACGATCTATCGGCCAGGTATTTTGACAAAATTCACTAAAACTTCCATCCCTTTCATAACAGCATTGGATTAGAATGAAATAATATGTCCCCACAAATTTTTCCAACATAACAGGATAATCGTGTAAGATTTTAAAACACAGTGTAGTTGAGCTTTGTGATTAGATATAATTCTATTATAACACGTTTCAATGTTTATATCTACTACTCACGTATAGAACGACTGATTCGTAACGTTTCTAAGTGCGCAATAATAATTCAACATAACAACCTTATCAAGTTTAATAACCTACGATTTCATTCGAGAGACAAGAGATTGAATATTTAAAAACCGTAAACCAAAGTTAATTTTGAAATTTTATAGAAGTTACTTATTGTCTCCTGCTTAAAAAAAACTCAAATCTATTCTACACTTTAATGCGAAAAGGGTACTTTTCCCAATTTAAGAGTGATTGAGCCAAAAACAGAAATAATCTTTACAGTGCACGAATTCTCTCGTATTTCAGAATTACCGAGTGCTTAAATTTTAACTCTTTCAAAGTTCACAAAAATAGAGTAAGCAAAAATTAATCTGAAATTAAGAAAAATAATCCATGTACTCATTCTCCAGAATTGACTTTACCATTTCAATTTTTAAAAAAAATCAAAACGTGATAAAAATTTCTCTCCGGGAAATCAGAGGAATTTAACAATTCGCTCTTTTAGCTTCAATACTACATTGTTTGATGAAACTTAAAATACCGGATAAATTGATTAAATTGTAAAAATTAGAATAATCACAAATTATCGTAAATAATTATAAATACACGGAACATGAGAACATTTGCAAGCTATTAAATATTACAAACATGAATTTAGTTTTTTACTCCAACTGAAAGGATTCAGAAAGCCGAGTCGCATTTCAGAAGCAGCCAGTTCCATATGATTTCAGGGACACATATTCAAGAAAAAATGTAAAAGTTACTTTAATTAATAGCATTCACAATTCAAATTCAAACATGAATTATTCCAGTTAGCTCAGAAATATAATGTTCGTCCATATTTTATTTCGCAATAATTGCTGTAACAGTATAAAGAACAAAATTGTTATTTGACACTGTAAACACAACAGGTCCCCCATACTCAAATTTCCTTCGAAGTTGTTATACCGCGTCCTTGTCCACAAATAAACCATCTTCTAGTGGCGAGCATTTAGAGTCCATACACGATCTCAGCACGTTGCACTCCAGCGACGCCAGCCAGCTGCGTGCACATATGCCGGTATCGCGTGCATATCTGACGACCGACAAATTCGTACGCGACGTATCTGCTGCTAGCGGCGAAATCGCCGACTGCGACCAGACGTGTGTCACCCTTCTGACGCGGGGTCACTTCCCGTTGGATTGAAACACGTCCCCCTTCCCTACCCTCCGACTTTCGTCGTCACTTCTGTTCGCTCCCCACTGCCGCGTTCGCTCAGCAGTCATATCATTCCCTCCTACAACTTCTACGAAGCACCTCGGGCATAACTCGCTCCCTCTCCCTCTTCTCATCCCGCCCAATCCACTCCACCCCTCCACGAGCCAACTACTCCCTCCCCTCCATGCCACCCGTTCAACCTCTCACTTCCCCGCTCTCTCCGGGACTTGCGCAAGCATTATGACACTCGATCTTCGTATATACACACCCGCAGACACGTCCTTGACACGTCCGGTGGCTATAAATCACGCACTCCACGAAACAATGCGAAGCGTCTATTGCGCGGTGGGCCAGTGCGGGCCGGCGCGCCCCCGCGTACGGAGGAACTGCGCGACAGTACAATAGGGTCGGTGACTGTTCGTCACGCCACTGAAAAGAGTACAGTGGGAACGAAAATATATGAAGCGTCCCGTTTTGTGTTTAACTCCGTACGTCCGGCAAAATATACAAATTAATTTCGTTCCGAATTATATGACCGGGGAGAGGGATGATGCGTGGGGCTGCCCCATCGCAGCATGCAGCAAAAAACCGTTCACCTGTCACCCTCCGAATCATGAACGAATGTATCGAGGTGGCAGGAGGGAGAGGACAGGATGAAACCAATTCGGTAGGGGAGAAGAGTGCTGGGGAGGTGGAGATACGACAGGACGATCACAGGATGCAAGTTAACTATTGAAAGAGATTGGATCATTTGCGTAGAACCAGAATTAAAATTTGCTGAAATCATTAAGTCAAATTAAATTTTTTTTCTGACAAACAAGTTCCATCGTGACTTTGTTTCCTGTTTTGAGCCTTCGGCGCGTAGTTTTTTATCCATTTTTATACGCGAGGAATGATATTCATCAAATAATTCACTACGTACTGTGTTAACGAAGGAACACATGCACTGGCAATGTAGATAAAATTTGTATTAAACGAAAATCACTGTTCTAGCGAATATATTACGTCGCGTGCAAAACATCAAGGAAGGGGGGAAATGAGATGTACCAGAAGAAAAAATAGAAATGGAGAATCAAAATGAATGATCGTACAAAGAACAAATGCAAGTCTGGCAGTCCTAGACGAGAGAGAGAGAGAGAGAGCGAGCGAAATAACAGAAGCGAATAGAAAGGGGGGCGAGGAACACAGGGGTGGGATCGAGCGGGTGTGACAGGTGGCGAGTGGTGCGGGTAAAGCGGAGCGGGGAGACTCCGCGGTGGCGGATGCGAGAGCAGCGCGGTCGCTGGATGGGGGGCTTGGTTAGGGAGTGATATCACGGCCAGGAACAATGGCGTGAAGCGCGGGTGGTACTCGGCGGAGAGGAAGGGGGAAGGGATGCTCCGCACAAGAGAGAAGAGGAGGAGGAGCTTTGGGGCGAAGTTGTGGGCGCGACAGGGGTATGTCCGGGAACAATGTTTGAAAAGGAAATGAAATTGGAATGTACAGAGGAAAGGAAGGTGGGTAAACAAGTTAAGAACAGATGCTCTGTATTATAGATATGAAATAAATGGATACAGCGAGAAATTGAGGTGAAAACGTGAACGTGAAATACGATGTGACAAGATTATCCGAGTAAATTCCTTTACGAAAAAAATGCAATAAAAACAGCTACATAGGAAACGTTCAAGAAAGAGATTCGTATCAGTATGCGACATTTTAACGCATTCAAAAACCCGAGTGGAATCCGATGTTAAAGGACACAGTCCCGTGATTTCCTCTTTGCTCTTCCTCGCCTCTATCATTTTACCAGAGGTCCTAAGAGGTCAGATGAGATTCGCAGGGTCATTGTAAAACATGGAATGAGGTGTTTTCAATTCATCTAAATAAAACAACAAACATGAGAGAGAAAAAACACATGTGGTTGAGGGAAATATGACAGACGAAATATTAACCTTTATAGTAAAACTTTTTCATGCTGTTTTTCCTTAATTAAAGTACGCCTACTGATATATTCTAGGGACATGTCAGAAAAACTAATTAGCAAAATCTTGTTTCAATAATGTATATTTTATGCGTATACTTTGTATCCTTTGGGTTTTGATAAATTCCACTTATCAAAATTGTGGAAGACGGAAAATCATTTGGGATCAATTGTTTTGATTCGTTCCATATGATTACCACGATACTAATAACTGAAAAAGACATCCTTTGAGAAAATATATATCGAGTTTAACTACGCTTCGTGATAAACTAATTTTTGGGTTCAAAGTAATTCATTTCAATTTTGCGTTACGTTACAACAATCTGTCACCTGTGTCAATATCAGTGCCCAATAATATCCCTATAAAGGAACCACCAGGCTTATATTAAATAAGGTGGACCATCGAATAGTATATTGATCTAAATGAACGGCTATATGTTCAAAAATGTATTTAAATACTCGCATAAATACAAAAACACTAATGTGCCCAATTGTATTATTCGTAAATTACTTATCCTCTTAACATTTAAGCTGATAGAAATAGATGCATGAAATATGAGATATGAATACACATAATTCGTAAGAAATCAAAATACGTTCGTAAAAACTAAATACCATAAAGGCAATTCAATTGCGAATTAAAGATGTAGGTTTATTTAACATTTTGCTGTTACTCGATTCAACAAAAAATGAGCGTGGAACTCAAGGTAGAATTGCATTTCAATTAATATCGTTTGTGATCCTAAAAGTCAAATCAATGTTTAATCCATAAATACAAATGCAATACAAGACTAAAGATTTGCAGACCAAAGATATTATGTTTTTTTCTTTCTGACGTACACTACATTTAGTTTGACTTTTTAAGAACCATTAAATGTGGAAACTGTGTATTTTGAAGCTCACGTTAAACGTTTATTGTTTTAAAAAATATTTTGATTCTTCATAACTCAAATATTCAACATTGTTTTGGGTCATTTTATGTCATACACACCGACGCATGGAGCCATATTTTGCGAGTTTTTTCTTCAAATAACCTTGTCAATTGGGAAAATCTACAAACTCCAATTCGCAGTTGGTGTAATTATTAAAAAATAAATTTTCTTAATAATTCCAATAAATGGATATAAAATATAAGTAACGAACCGTATAATTTTACTGAACAATAAAGTGAAACTAACGTAGTGCAATAAGTTGAAACTCATATGTACAATGACGTTCCTTTTTGTTTGGTTCAATCGTGCACTCCAAAGCTGAAGATAGTTTTATACATATTCAATTTCTCGAATATAGTGAAGTTATAAGAGTTAGGAACTGGAAATAAACGACAACATGAAATACACTTCTTCTTGTACGCAACAAAAATTACGACTCTGAAAATGTTAAGATGAATTTGTTTTCGTTTCACTGGGAGAACGCTTTCCTCGTAACCATATGAAACCAGAAATAGTTTTATAACTTAGAAAGTGAGTTCTCTAATTGTCCATAAGAACACCCTCAAATATTTACAAAAAAAGAGAGAGAAAAATCAATTTTTTTCTTATTTATATAACTTATTTTCTTATTTAAGGAGGATTAATTATATCACATGCATGTATACATCGAAGTTGTCTTCTTGGACAACATACAAATATATTGCGACAGATTTCCCAACTCGCTGTTGTAGAAATTGTCACATTCCACCCGAGACAACAGATTTCAGGAGCAAACAGAGGCACCACGTACAAGCAGGGTATCACCACACACACCCAGAACTCAAGGTCTCCTACGCCCCAGAGAAAGCAAACGTAGCGGCAGTGGCACAGTTCTGCCAACAAAGTGGGTGGTGAACGCGACGGGGCTTCAAATGGGAGAGAAATTCCAGCAGGCGCACCAACAGATGTGGGAATGGAAGACGAGAGGCGTATGCGGACAGATGAAACCATCACGTGGACGCAAACACGTAGGTTGTAACAGGAACTACGACGGGGAAAAATTTCACCAGAACATATTTCCGAAATTAATGGTAAATAATGTCGCTAGAGAGTCTTTGGACCACGACCATGAAATCGTACACAAAAACATTTGTTTCATTTTAATTAATGCTCAGGGGTAAGCGTGAATAATCTAACCAAGACAAAATTCTTCCACTCAATAAATTTTTTTTTTTTTAATTATGTTTTGAACACACAAGTGCTCGTAAGTCATTGTGAATCTATGAGTTAACTTCATTTATAACGAGAATAGTTTTCCTACATCTTTATTCTCCTAAAACTCCACTTGTTTGGCAGTCTCCTTTTTCAAAGTTAAATTATTTTCTTTGGTGTAAAGGACTTTGTCTTGGATGGATGCAATAAAGTTGAAGTCAGTTTTACATACACAAAAAATGATTGTAGACAATACACCGATCAGAAAACGAGGACGGCAAAACAAGTTTGTTCCGATGATTACATGTATGTCAAAGTATCGGCTCTGACATACGCAGCAAAACGGTGTCAGTTCAGAGGGCGGATGAAGCAATAAATGACGGACGGCTCTTGGGATTGTACTATGATGCGACGGTTCTCACTCATTCTCCCTACATTAAAATGGATTGAGGCAGGAAGATGAAATGATTCCCCTGGGTCTTTATAGCTAGAGAATAGCAACGGAGCCGGATATTCTTCCTAATGCATCTCTACCGGTGCCAATGTGAATAAAGTGAGATGATTGACTTGTGGTTGAATGAAAAATGGGAGTATCCCGAGTAAACCTGCTGCCGACCCTCTTTGTTCACTACTGAAAATTAAACTTGATCATTCGGGTTTTGATCCGCTATACTAAAAGTAGACTGTACGAGCACTAACTACTTCATATCCCAGAATTATATGATCAAATATTGTTTCATTTGTGAAACCAGTGAAATTATTATGGTCGTAATAAACGAAATGATGAACATCAGATTGGCGAAAGCGTATATGTGTTACCATAAACGCCTGCAAATTTCTGGGTCATCGTGTTGGATGTCTTACGAAGTGGGGGAGAATTCCTACAGAAACAATAAAATCAAATCGGTAAAACGGAATATGAGATGGTGAAGGCTTACAGAGACAGCCATGGAATAGGGAGAGAAACAAATCGAAGCCTACATTGGAAGGGAGACGAACCAAGAACAAAAACCGCAAGGACGCAGAATAGCGGAATCCCGCACCACGACGGAGATAACAGCAGCTTGAAACGAGGACAACAGCGAAGCAGCGTTATTTGCCCCGTCACACTGCCCCTCCAGTGTGCTTGACAGCGGGCAAACCTCAGCGCGCGGCCGACGCCCTTTATTTACGCAATTCGGATGAGAGTGGCTCCCGGGACTTACAGAGGCCAGGGAGGGACGGGACACGCGTCGGTGTGGCGGAAACAGAGCCACATGGAGTGATGTGACGAGACGAGACAGCGGGCGGCAGACCGCGTCTAAGCGACGCGAGAGCGAGCGACGGAAGTTGAGGCGGACGGAGCGACACTGCTCGTGACGGTGACGGAAGATTCCGGGTTGAAGGAGCGTCGCGGATGCTTGGAGACGACCGCCGCGGCCTTTAAAGAATTCATAGCGCGCGGCGAAATCCCAGCGTGGAGCGCTCGCGAGAGAAGCTCTCTGGCCTATTTGCTTGCGTATCACTCTCTCGAAGATTTCGAGTAGGTACGAACTGTATAACTACGTCAATAGGATTAGGCAGATTGAATTTGGGTCAAGTACCTAATCGTTGTATTGACTAACCGGTCTGCATTATTATCAGGAATTCGAAGATACTTCGAGCAAAAGTTCGAATGGAAACTTTTTTCCTAGATTTAAGAAGTTATTTATTTTAGGCTCGAGTCAATCCATATCAAATCTTCTTCTTCTACATACGATGGTCGCGGCTAAAAATTATCAATTTCTTATACTTTCACCATTAGTGCACCTGTATTTTGAGAGTTAAAAATAGGTATTTAATTATTTTTTAGATGACTCCTTAATTTTTGAGTGACCGTGCATATCGCGATTTCCTACTTTTCAGTGGTTTACGGTATACTCTGTGCTTTTTTATTTTTTTAAATATCACGTTGAAACAAAAATTAAATGAAGAAAACATGAATAATACTTGAATTGTGTTATTATTACATAATTTTCTTTAATTCATTATAAATAGCTCAAAAATTATACACAAGTTTAATGTTATAAAATCAGAAACTAATATTTTTGAGATCAACTACATTGCAGTAAATTTCAATCCTCATATTCAACATTTTCAGGGAATAATATCTGTAAATTGCATAAACTCCCAACGAAGTTTTCCAGCTGTGAGTCTCATTCTTTATTTTCTATGAATGTTCAAATGTTTCGATTTTAGTAAAATTGCCTAATTTCGTAAAATCACCTAAAACATCTCCAAAGGGACACATTTTAAAAGTCTTAATAAGTCATTAAAATTACCTGTTTTCAAGTCTCAAAATACGGGTGAACCATGGGTAAAAATATTAAAAATGAATTTTGACAGCGACTAATTTAGTTTTCGTTGGTCGATTTCACATGGATTGGCCCGTTCACAAAATCAAGCTTTAGTACCTAATATATTAATTTCTCTTTTTCCTGTTTCTTAATTTTAAAACCTATTGAAACTACAATTAAAAAGACAAAGAACTCATACATGATTTATTATCGTAGTCAGTCCTTTAACTCCAACTTTTATGATGTCATGTGGTTTCTCTCTTCATATGTAGTCTCTTACTTCCACAATGTAGGTGAAATCAATTCATATTCACATTATTAAAAAAGAAATCAGTAAACCTATTTGAGAACATATTCCCTTTAATTTTTATGATTTCGTTTGGGCGAACTGTTGTCATCTTTCTCCATCTTTCCTGCACATTGAACTGGAAGAATTGCAAATAGAAAAATTGGACGTCATTTTGATACATTCATCATTTTCAAAAACTTGAAGGAAAAGAAATATTTCGAAATCCCCATACTACGGCATCCTTTCACCGTCCCCGTCCTGCCAAATTTGCTTTCGCATGATCCAGTATTGAGTCGGAAATTGAATACATTCGCAGAAGCAATGTAGAAACTAAGAATTTAATAACAGAGAGCAAGCTCTGTGTTTTCCGTTGATCTAGGAAAGTGTGTAAGAACCAAAAAAATGTTCGAAGCGGCTGAAGAATTCACGTGTTTTGTAGATCTTGAGTATTGACAAAACGAAATCTTAGATGATACATTTACAGACGCTTGTTGAACTAAAAATGCGCATGAATATTACTTTGAAACAATTTTATATTTTAGTTCTCCATCTCTAAGTACTTGCGTGCCTTGAACTGACTGTTCCACAACTGTCACTTCTCACCTGTCCTTGCCCTGCAGATCAAGTGTAAGTTTGTCATCTACAATTAAAACTCTTCTTTCTTCGGGATGTATATCCCGTAAAAAGTTGAGACTCTCCTGATTTAATAAACAAGGCAAAGGAATTGTGGAATATCACTCAGCGTTGTGCCATCATCTTTTGTGCTGAATTTGGTGACAATACCACGGCTACTTAGAGGCTTTGACAGGCTTTGGAGAAGGAAGTCACTTCTATAGGTGTGTGTTTAAGAAACACAAAGGACTTCATAAGGGCATGCTTCTAGAATATGGCGAACTTCTCCAAGGATAACTGCTATTAGAGAAATAGATGAAAGAATTAGGAGACAGTAAACCCGGAAGCCAACACAGTCTGAAGACATAATCAATCGTTCCATAAGTGATTTTAGAAAGCTCATTTTTTTCAGTTTGTTTAAGAAGTTGTGAAATGTATTTGCGGAGGATGTTTAAGTAGTAATAATAATAAATATTCCTCACTAAAAATTCTCAATAATAACAAAAATAAAAAATTTTCAGCTTACTAACCTAGAATTGATAAAAATGTTTATCAAACAAATATTTATAATAAATATCTTAGTGATAAACTGAAATTTGGCAATCTCTTGAGATGAATCGGACAGCCTAAGAGATATTTTGGTGCTTGACTTTTCTGTTATTTGTTTTAAAGATACTTTCCAACTGTGCGGAGCTAAGCTGGACGTGCATTTAAAACAAATCTCCTTTGACTGCAGTTCTCAGAGACTTCATAATTAATTTACTATAAAATTAACCATCAATTAAACATTCTATGTGACGAATCATTTTTTTCATCTAAGTTAAACGAATGACACCAAATTTGAATCACATTTCTACGACGTCCTGCCACCGATATGGAAGCTAACATAAAACACAGATCAGCTTCAAAAGAATTAGGGGACATGATACCACCTTGGTGAATGATCGTCGTTGAATTGTGATTTAAAATTTATTTTCTTTGTCCTCCTTACACGAGAAATATGAGTTGTTACAAAGTTCTTTAAGAAAAATTGTTAATTTTATAGTAATTTATTTAAGAGCTTGTGATTTTCGAGAACCGTTGTCGAAGGAGATCGGATACCGCTAGCTTCCAGCTTAGCTCTGAATAATTGGCAAACACCGTCGACAGCTTGTTAGGATTGGGTGACTACCTGATAGGCATTTCTTGAACGAAGACTCAGGTCAAATTTCCTCCTAAGAACTTTTATACTGCGATACAGTGAAGATGATGGATAATCCAGTGAAAATATGTTCTGGGAAATATAAAACTGACAACAACGTAACAACGGAGAAAATGTTTCGAAAGTGCAATGTCATTGGTGTATCTCTTAAATTATTTACAATTGGATTGTTTTAATCTGCCAAAATAATTAGAAAATAAAGAAAGTACTCCAAAAACTTCTCGTATAATTTAACGAGTCTCCATGTACGAAAAAATCGAGTGTGCCCCACTCAACTTTCCAATTACAATTCATTACAGAATCTCACGGCATTGAACATTCTACATAACACTAAAAATTTAAGAAAAAAGAAAAAACTTCAAAACAGAAATCATAATATATTATAATTATTAAACAGTATGACATATTTAAAAGATCAATCGGTTTCAAAATATTTATCATCACAATACATGCTAAACTCCTAAATATCATAATTACACTTTCAAGTATAGATTGCATGAATTATATAGATTGCATGAACACACATACGACACAGGACATCATCGCAAAAATTTGAAAATAAACTCTCCTGGAGCCAATTCGCAAAGATCAGGAAGTAAAAAGGATCAACATACTCTATCAATTTAGACGCAATCATTGACAGTGAGCACGTATGACCAATAAGACGCGTGGATGAATTTTTCGACTACAAGTGTATGTAGGTGTTTAAAAAACGAGGAAAGGAACTAAATGATAATTAATTCCTACTTTTATGAAAATAGTCGTAACTGATCATCCAAAATTATAATTAGCTCTGTGTTTACCAGTCCAGGATTCTTTATTCTGCTTACGTATATCTCCAAACACTGATGGGCTCTTTTTCCTTTCATACCTGAGTATCCCCCACTTAAGGCATCTCTCAAATTGTATCCTATTCCTACTAGCTCTTCTAATTATCTAACACAGCGTAATTTTTAGTAAACATATTTTCTCAACACACCAGAAGATTACTTTCAGTGTTACTATAATGGAATGGTGGAGGAAACGGAAAGTGAAATTTGAAAGTGGTACACGTCCGCGCTTCACACATCCTTTAGATCCAACTAGAGAAGAGGGAAGGTTATCGCAAGCAAGATTACGAAGCGAGCAGCAGAGATATTTCGATGCGGAAAATGGAATGAGTCTCCGCTTGAGTTGGGACAGAGCCCACCAGATCTTCAAAGCATCAACGTTCACGGGAAATATCCGCAGGAAACCAAGATCTTAAAGGTGAAGTGGAGATGTCTAAAATTGTGGAAAATGTGTGTAATGGTTATGATTCGCTTGGTTGAAATTTTGTGGCATAGTAAATTCTTTCAAAATAATATCGTATAATTCTGTAATTCTTCTCGCATATTTTTCTTCTTCCTTATACTTTGCATGTAAATTTTTCTATATACCATTACTTCAATCGAAAATTACACTTCTGTTTCACACCACAGCTGCAATTAAGCCGATTACATTCAGTAATTAATAATAATTAATATAAACATGGAATTAATGCATTCTGCATTCAATATAAAACATTTTATAATTTTCATTAAAAATTAAATTGAACGGAAGAATTAATTCAAGCATTGTTCGGTAGAAGCATATATACTCCGACTTACGCGGTTGAAAATATTCAGTTGAAATGATAATCGTCGAAAGTAAATAAAACCTACTACAAGAGTGATCTCAATTTTTCGCGATAAAACCGAATAAAATGTTTTGATTTATACAAAAATCTTTTACTATCAACTTGGTAAATAACTTCTTCGAATATTAATACTCATAAAATCTAATGCTTATAAAAACAATTCAGCTTGTAACCGTTGAACGAATTCACAATGTGAGTAATATTTTGGAAAGACAATAACAGAAAAATGTATTTCACTTCAACAACGGATTAGTCCGAGTTTTAGGACCTTTACCTGCGCGTTCGCAGTTTCTGGATATCAATCTGAAATGAGAAGAATATCCCATAATTATTACCAGAATAATATCCCCATATAATATAATCCCATAATCATTACCAGAATCTAATTATGTAACAGTTGTCTTGTTCATTGCTTAAGGTCGTTCTGTCGACAGAGAATTAAATATTTAAAACGTCTTAAATTCTGAAACAGACCTTGCCGGCCATTTAAGTGAGAAATACTCTATTTAATATACGGATGAAATACATTCTCTCTTATGAGAAAAGAATGTATTTTCGAAAATTAACTACATCCAAAATATTTTAAAAAGCAGATTTTTTAAAAACTGTAGCTTAAAGTATATATCATCTCAAATACTTAATATGTTAATTCAAAATTTTCGTTCCACAGAAATTGACATATATCGCGAAAGAGAAATCATATTGCTTTGGGACTGGTGATCAATTTGAAATCTATAATAATTACGTTTTCCTGCGGCTACACAGTGTTTCTAATCTAAAAAGAGAATTATTCGATCACACACAAAAAAAAAGAACAAGGCGTTACAAAGTGAGAATGACTGAATAGATGCAGTGGCTTATATGTTATTTGAGATTAGGCACCATAAATTTTTATATTTTATTTGTATGTGGAGTCATTTTCATTATAACGTGTTTCATGGTGGACACTTGGTCACGTGATTCATTCCGCAATTAGCTGCTGAGGAGCCCGATTGAAAAAATTGCACAGTGAAATGTGGAAGCAGGTAGCGCAAATCCTCTAACCAAGCACGATCAGAAATAATAACTGTACATACTATTTCAAGAAGATATTTCATGTCAAGGTAGTATACACAAAATGCGAACAAGTTAATGTTACCAAAATGACATAACATTTTTTTTAGTTTTATTACTGTAAAGAAAATGTTATTAGTAATGTATTTATTAATAATAATTGTTGGAGATAAATTCAATAGCAAGAAGTGATTATTACTAGTGTTTTTCAACTTTTTGTTGACATTTCTAATTAACAAAAAATATTTTTCAAAAAACTATAAAAACTTATATTATTTTTAAATTGCGTAAATATAGCTTTATTATACAAAATGTTCCGTAAAATCTGAATCTGCTCATAACTCTCTTATTGCAGTTATCCTGCTCATGAAATTACGAAGAAAAATGAAGATATAGTGATTCTGTGATCTCTTATTTTTAGTATTAATGAATTTCCGATCCGAAAAATTTGGATGTGTTAAGTATTTTCTTTTTCTGAAAAGTATACTATAAATTAAATGTTTGAATAGAAAGTATTAAGATATTACGAGAATCGGAAAAAGCAATTTTGTTTTGTATTTTGAATTTCTCCCCAAAGTATTCTCCGCCCAAAAACGTACAACCAATTCTTAAAGAATCTCGATGAGAAACATGTATTTGAAAATATTATACAAAACTTCTCACGTTTGTGAAGCAATAAGGTAAATATTGTGAATAAAAAACACTAATGCAAAGGGAAATGCCAGAGGAAACCCTCAGATTGCATCTAAAAGGGGTGAGTTCCTAATTTAAGACTTTATATCTGATCGAGTTATTTTGAACATTTTTCAGACCAGTAAATACAAGCCAAACCTTTTTTTGTGCTATAGTCTGGACCATTAATTTGGTGCTTCTAGGTGAGGAAAAAACTCCATTTCATAACCTCACTCACCTTGTACTAGCAGATCAAATTCACGCTGCAACTTTCCGCAATATCTCGTATCTTTATCAATGTAACAAACCTTAAAATCAATTATGTATTCTATAATTAACTCCAATGCTTAATTTTACGATTTTTTTCAAAATCCTGGATTCAGCGGTAGTTTATTTTTGATATGATAATGTATCCTATTTTACTTTATTTTAGTAGAATTTTTCCTTTGCATTCGGTCCAAAAATTCCTTCTTTTCTTTCCCATCCTATTTTATATTTTGCGGCACGATTTCTTTTTATATTGTTTTATTCATTTCATTAAATTTAATAGTGTGTTTAACTGCCATGTTTCTATCAGTGGTAGAATAAAACTATTTATATTTTTATCTTCCCATCTCCTTATCTTTCTACCTTTTTATCTACCTATCAATATTTTTATCAATTTTTTTATAACTCTATCTACCACTGCATTCGTTACAGCGTTTTGAGGTATGAAATTTGTTGGTCCGTACGTAGAAAAATTTAAACTATATAAACAGTACATTCTAAAATTTAATTGTAAATTATTTATCAAATAATGTCCCACCAAATATCAAAAAAGAAATACTTATTGTCAAAAATCCTTCAATTTTAACTTTGGATTAAAGTATTTCATTTACGTTTTTCTATACTCTGCCTAATTTACATAAAAAAGAATACACGGGAAGTTCTCTTCTCGCGACAGTCCATGTAGAGTTTCCCTACATTTTATATTGCTTATAAAATTAGAATATTTCTGTGTCGACAAAATACAGCAGAGAAATTGTTTTCCAAACTGTTTGAGATAGAAGTGTTTCTTAGGCACATTGATTTCTGCTCCAATTTCCACATCCACGACTAGTCCTTTAGAAAAACTAAACGAACAAAGGAAATTACATAAATTCCCCCAGCATTTTAGTTTTTACCCCTACTCATCAACAACTTTCGGAATTAAACCAGGAAAATTGTCACCGTAAAAATTAAATAATTACTTTAACTACTGTAAAAGTTTAAAAGAACAAAATTGAAAGAGTAAAATGTGCCAGTTTCCTCCTAATGACTGTTCTTTTCCACTCAACTTTCTCCACAGAAGATTTCCTTTGAATATGAGAGGAAAGTCCGTCTGTGTTGAAGAGAGTGTCTTCACAGCTCTCACACAATTTGAAGTGCGACGACAACAGCACCAGCTACCTTTCTCGACCGCAGCGCCTGCCGCCACCGTCACCATTGTTAGCATAGTCCTTCCTTCGCCCGCCGTCTCCACTGTCACCCTCGGAGCATTCGCCAGCGAAGCCACCAATGTCTACAGCATTATTCAACAGCCTCCATCTTCAACGTCAGGGTCCCGTCGCCCAGCGACGCCCCCGCCGGACCTCTATCGTCGTCGTCGTCGCCGCACGCGCAGCCGCCTCCTTCCGAGGGCTGTGCAGGATAAACGATGAATGGGGGTACTCGTGGCCGCGTCCGCCCCGCCCTCCCCGCCCGCTCGCGCCACACGAATCCTACGAGCTACGCGGCATAATTCGTGACACAAAGCAACTCTCAACGCCCCTGGGATCCCGGCAGGGCAGAGAAGGGTGGTAGCTGTCGGGCGATGGGAACTGAACGAGCAGGTGACGGCAGCGCCGTGGCGACGGCGGATGCAATGAACAGTGAGCGCGAGTGGCGAGGCCGGTGTGCGCGGGCGGAGGCGAAGGGGTCTCCGCACACCTGAGTACCGCGCGGCTTCGGGGACGCGCTCCTAAGCCATATCCCCCTCGCGTCACCGCACCCACCCTGCCCTCTTCGCTAACGAGCTGTCGCCGCACCGCCGTCACTACCGTCGCCGCCGCCCTCGTCGTCGCACTCGCCTCTGGAATCCAGTTAGGTCGTGACCTGCGTCGCCGGAGCCGCCGATGACGGTGGCGCGCGGAGAACGAAGGGAGGCCGAAGGGCGAGAAGGACGCGTCGGGTTAGGCTCGCGTACCGGTGACGGAGGCGACGCGAGAAGGGGCGGTCGTCGCGGTCAGCGGGAGGTTGCAGAGGATTCGCCCCTGGCAGCGCGCCGCGCTCTCGCCTGTCACGTCCCCAGTGTGCGCCGACCTTGCAGTAACTCAGTTTACCGCTCTTAAAGCGGACCAATCAATTTAGCGGCAGTGCGACGCGGCACTTCTCCGTCCGGCGTATCGGGAAGGGCAGGAACCACGACAGTGCGAGGCTGGTGACGGCGGTGGTGGGGATGAGGGTCTCGGAGGGATGGCATCCTGGGGAGGGGGAAGCAAGTGGTTTGGGGAAGCCAGAGAAAGCGCGCACCAGCTGCCGGACGCGGAGAGCGCGTACCGTTCTCACTCCAAGCCTCCCTGCCACGCGTATGATCAATCTTCCACCAAATGTATGGGCCTATCTATCTCCGCGATACTGCAAATATATTGTACTGTCGTTACGCGGGACGTATCGTCCAGCTGTACAATAAATGGTATTTACATTCTATACGCTTTTGTACCGCGGCCTGTGGTATATTCGAATACATCTTTTTCAGAACGCGGCCGGCCAGTACGCGAACGCAGCGCTTCCGCAGCATCGTGTCGCGCCGTGCTAGCGGACGTAGATCACGGCCGCCGCCACTCCCACCGGGGCCTTTCGCGCCGCGCCCCGCTCCTCGTTCATATCTCGCCCTCATCCTCACCGACGCGTAACGCTTCGAGCACGTGACCTATGTGCGAGGGCGGGTTGCGCGTGGCCGTCGTGCCAACGCGCACCTGAGTCGAACAACGTTCTCTGCAGCCCGCAGTGCCATCAGGCAGAGCCGTCCTCTGCCAGGACCTGGGACAACTGGTTTCATCTCATCCCACACTTAGCGATTTGCGGTACATTTTTTATCCCTGACATTTTGTGTATTAAGTAATTGAGATATGATAATCTGGCGGCATGTATCCGAATTGGCGAAGAGGAAACGCTTCATTTTTCGGGGAAGAACATGTGTTAAACAAAGAAGATAGGACAAAGGTCCATTACTTTTTGTGTGTTTTACAGAATTAGATTTTCGGAGTACAACGATTCAGACGTGCGTAAATTTCACAACGACTTATACCTTTGATGTAAAATGTGTCAGCGAACAATGTCATCCATTGTTATAATGTTATCATTATATATTAATGCTACTATTCGCTAGAAATGTTTTTATAATCCGTTGTGGTGCACTAAAATAAAAATGTCCCTCACCATGCGTATGAAATATGTATAGTCCCAGGATTAACAGTACAATTAATTAACGTATACCGTAAATAATTAATTTTCTTCATGACGTGAAAGATTAACTTGTCGACCAGATTGACACAACTTATAAGGTTTTCCGAAGAGATTATTACTTATAAAATGAGACTGTAATCTCTTTCATCAGCAGCTGAAATATATGGTTAGCTTTTTTATAAAAGGAAAACTAATTTTTTTAAATCCGTAGTTATTTTGTTTTTACATGTCAAATGTTATGAACCAAAATTTCATTAACTAGGTATTAACATTTGTAAATTTCACGAAGATTTGTCATAATTTATTAATTTTCTTTTCCGATGAGGGTTTTATCCGGGTCACACACTTGTAATAAATACCCTTCGGTGATTAACTGATGATTGCTTTCACTGAAAATCTATCTAATTTCAATGTTTTTAATTATTATTTGCAACAAATAACTGCATTTCAAGAAGAACCTATAATTAAATAGTTTTCATATTTAATAAAGCATTCGTGTTACCACACCATAAATAAAAATTCACATTTCATTCTGGGAATAAAATTAACGATTCCATAAATGTTCACTTCTTCCTTTTGCTTCAAAAGGAAAATTTCTGGTTTTCGGATATAAATACACTCAAAAAGTTGCAAAATATCGAAAGTTTATTATATTTCCTGAAAAATAAATTTGTTTCGTACATGAGTACATATTTACATTACATAGTGAAAAAAAGGTTTTTACAGAATCGTAAATCGTCTTCAGTGTTCACCATTCTGCATAAAAGGTTCCGAAACTCATATTCCGAGACGTCCCCTTCCCATTATTAAATTCTGGATCCTCCAATGAAAAGGAATGAAACAAAAAAAGTTTGAAAACACAAATAACTTTCGAAGCTGCGCAAGAGTTTGGCAACATTACGTCGTAATATAAGAGCAACCGTAGCACACTAGGTAATTCAGTTAATGTCTTGTTTCACTCAAAGTCACTATCAATAACTTCGACATAATCAGTGTCTAAACCAGCTTAGGTGGTCACTAAGCTCGTGTAAATTACGTCCCCTTTCACCGTCCCTGCAGTCATGGTGCGCTCGGGGAGCGCTCTACGTGACGTGCAGCGCGTCAATCGCTACCTCGCTTTACATGGCGTGGAAATGGGATGAAATTTCTTTGCAGATTGACACATTCCAAACATATATTGCATAATGAACATGCGCCGGGTTTTTCCATAGTACTAATTTACTGAATACAAATGTTGGAACTAATCTCCAAATTTCTTTAATTACCTCATAACCATTAATGTTAATAATAGGATAAAAAATCGATGGACTTAAAAATAAGGTACTTTTTGTTCTACGTTTATATTCGCGCTCACTTCTGGAAGGTCAATTAATAATAGTGAGGGGAAAACATTATTTGATACTTCTGAAAAGCGGTTACATTATAACAGATGTAAATTTCACGTGCGATTTTCGTTTCAGATTCTCTACAACGGAAGGAAGGGGAGGATAGGAGGAGTTCTATTTCTAGAAATGTTGTCTTGCGAAGAAACATTGTTAAAACTATGTTTTTTCTCGTTTTTAGATTATTCAAAACAACAACCGGATAAAACAAAAGGAATTATGGTTGACTTTTAAAACGTTATCTGTCACAAATATATAGATAACGAACGCCGAGAAAGTATTTAGCAGAAAAGGGGTGATCGTGTGGCCTCCTACCGCGTTACTCGCTAAGAATGATGTCCTTGCTTTCTTTTCCAGGTAGTTCCTACAAATGGACTATATAGACCGAATCAGTTTCTTTACATCATTGGTGGCGATGCGGCTCCCTGATGAATCCATTTCAACGCATTACTTTGGTAGTGTGGTTCTATTGTGAACTACTGTCTATTGTATTCGTTTAGTAGCGAAAACGTTTCCTGTTAAATGGGTTCACAGTGCATTCCTTTCGCGGTGCAGAGACTGCTGTCTGAGTTTCACGGCGAAACTTATACGATGATTACTTGGTAGTGTGGTTCTTGAAAAAGCTAGTTTTGAAACATGAACGGGACACCCTCCCATTTTGTTTCATGTCTTTAAAAAAAGACTACCACAAACATTTCAGATTTTGGGGATCACTACCGTGCTTAAAATTTTAAATTGCTTAAATGTTTTTTAGTATGGTCGCGACCACTAAGAAATATTTCTAAATTCTCAAATTTTAATGAAAGTTAGGGTCACTTAACAATGGGAGGATTCTCCGTCCAAATTTGGCATGGGACCCCCCCCCCCTATTTTGTTCCGTCTTAAAATAAGACTTCCATTAATATTTTAGATTTTAAAAATATATTTAGGGGTCCCCATCGAGCTTTAAAATTTGAAAATTTCAATAAAATGGAAGAATGCCCCGTCCAAGTTTCAAATTTTTTAAAAACAAAAACCACCCTAGTATATAAGCTGCTCGCATGGCCTGTACAGGAAGGGGGTGGACTGTGCAGAGTGTTAGCGTGAAATTCATACCGTTCTAAAAATATGTCATTGCTCTCTCGAGCGCTACCATTCATCCTTAAAGAATGCAACTGTATCACTTGCTGTGTATTATCTGATCTGATTATTTGTTATTTCTGTTCATATCCTAGTGTAGATTACCTCTTCTGTCTCAGTTTGCAGTTTCATCGGAGTAGTAGCTATTCATATTTTACTTTATTATTTTTCTCATCATTAATACACCAAATCATGTGCGTGTAGGCAAATTTATTTCCTACGTAGAATATAGATTTGTTTTGCCTGAAAAACTTTGTCAAGAGAGCCACAATTTCGTTCTATTATGCTCAGCTTTTGTCATCGCGGTGAAACGGCCTGGCACCGTCAAAGCGGCTGTCTTAATCCGCGTACGTGCCAGCGCAACTTCTTACCACCACCCCTGTCCTGAATGCGAGTCTCCGCACAGCGCAGTACTCGACACCGACTTCGCCTTCAACATCCTCCCTCCTCTCCCTCCCAACCCAGAAACCTTGCCTCTGTCTCACGTCTTCTCCTTCTTGTACTTATCCACCGAATGAAGACACACCCAGCGTGAGTGTCTTTATTGCGCCTCTGCCAACTTTGCAGACCTGAAGCGAGCGGATTTTTCCCTCGGTTGCTATCGAATCCCAGTGGTGCTAAGCTCCTCACTTTTCAAAACACGTGACCAGTAATTCTCATGAAAACGAAGGAAATTGAAGCTGCGAGGGATACGGATAGGGCCAAGGAGGAGTAATAGGTGTCGGAAAAAGTGAAAGTAAGAGAAGGAGGATACATGATTAAGAATCTATGCCCAAACTTTTACACTCCAAATAATTGAAAAGAAGTAGTCATAATATTGAACGTTTCTGAAGCAAAATATGAATCCACTTGATTGTCAAAGAGAGTTGTGATGGAAGTTGTCAGTGGGTTGTAAATTAACTAGGCGCTCAAAACTACGTGAGCTAGATGCGTTTTACAAATTTTATACAATGTATATCGACAATTTTTAATACTTATACTTGAAGGACAATAATTATGAGAATATTATTATAGACAATCAATTTTTAATGTAATACTTTATTAGTATTCACTAATACACGGCCAACGTTACGATTCCAGTTTGGCATCATCTTCAGGGCCACTGGATATTGGTATTCAAATGTAGAATTACAATGGAATTACAAGATAAAAAATTAAGTACATAACAGTTACAAAATAAATAATAAAATAGTCACAAAATATTTGACGATATGTGACGTAAATAAATGTAAAAGAAAAGAAAAATTATTCATACAATTGTGAGTTATAATTTTGTTAAATGTATATCACATACCTGCTATATTTTTTGAAATGTTCCAATTATCCAAAAATTAATACCCATAAACTTTTCTTTTTAAAACTATTAAAACACATCACTTATTGTAAGAATAAAATTGTGAAGCAAGTTCACCATTGGATAGAGCCTTCCTTCATGGATGCATCATAACAAATAAAAAATAATGTTTTGAGTGTAAGCGACAGTTAGGATATCAAATAGAGCCAACTCTTAAATGGTGAAAAAAGGGTACCAGATTTACAATATTATAAAATTCATATCATAAATGTTAAGTTAAAGTATTTAATACGTAATTGAATTATAATAATTACTGTAACGTAAAAAATAAAATATATTATCATATTCATTAGAAAATATGATAGTTTCAATTTGTGTGTTGACATTGGATGTAGTTTTAATATGAATGGATTATTAAATCAGGCGTTTAAATGTATTAATTACAGAGTACATAATTTTTGTTTTTTCAAAATTCTTTCTATGTCTATTCTTCTTACAGTGTTTAATAATTCCACTGTTCATATTCTTTAGTTGGTCAAGTTTTCTCTTATGTTCATTAATTCTAGTACACAACATACGTTTGGTCTGACCAATGTACACAAGGTTGCAGTCCATACATGGAATCAAATAAACATTATTTATTTTTTCTTTATGTTTCTTAATGTTGTTTACTGATTGGGGTGGCGACTGTGTTGGAAGTTTCTTCGTATGATATGGTGGAGAGAAGAAGATGGCATGACAATATTAAAGAAGTCCTTTCAGCTGCATAAAAGAGAGGTTTGGCCAATATGGGTGTGATTGTTCTTGATAGAATGAAAAAGAAACATTTATATTACCTAATTCGTGGAAGATACCTAGATTTTTTAAAAATCTGAATCACAGTATGACTCACAGTTGTCACCACTCTTAATCTCATTACTCCCCTTTTAACTGTGTAATTACGACCATACGTGCAATTTCCTGTTAGCATTTAGAAAGAGTGAAAGAAGGATTGATAAACTGCAGTTCTTGATTCTCTCAATGTGATGTTATTTTCAACCTGTTTTAGAAATAAACGAAAATTGCAGTCAAGAGTATTTAGGATTCATTACTATTAAAACTTGGCATTTCAACAGGATTAGACAAAAATATGAGATGATATGCTTGACGTTCATGCTAAATAATATATTAAAAATATAAGACTTTCATTTTTGGTATATTAGAAACTTTTTAAATATAAGTTCGTATATTTTAATATATAAAATACTACAATAATACAAGAAATTTATTTTCCTGTTCACTAGGACCTTTGTTCAGACACCGGAAGGTTTCTTCATCCAATTAAGTCAGTAACTTGCCATTAAAATACCATCTAACTACAATATCAGTGGAATTTTCTTGGTGTGCTTCGCGATAAATAAGAGAATGAATTCAACAATGCTGCAAATGAATTCAACTGAAGTTCCAAAAGTATTGTTTAGCTGCAAGAAGAACGGAAACATAGAAAACGTTTGTACTCGGTTGAGAGTTGATCACAGGCGTAGTGACGAAACATGTATCTTTAAACCCTGTGCGAAAAGTTTATCACTCCGATTGAATGCAGTAGAACAGTGAGATGATGAGAATCACCGTGAAGGAGAAAGCAAGCGTCGCGTGGGAGGCAGGAAGTTGCAGGCGCGGAACACAGCCGCTCTCCGGCGAGACTGGACAAAGCGGTCCGCGCACGACGCACGGGAGGACAGCTCTAATTGCAAGCCTTTGGCTCGTGTGATTTGACAGGCGCACGGAGACTCTGCGAATCGCCCGGAGCTTCGCTGGGAGACGAGAGAAAGGCGAACGACCTAAGCAGGGCAGTCAGGTGATGTGCTTGTATGGGATGCCCAATGAGCGAACGGCAAGCGAGCGTGCGTGCTGATACCGCACGAGGAAGTGCGTTGACAGTGCACACGAATTCCCTTGCCACGGCAACGGAGAATTGCTCGTCTGAAAATAGATATATTTAGAATAAAAATGATAGGGATTAAATTAATTTTTTTTCTATTTTTCATTATCCGCATAGATGAAATGCAAATTGTATCTCGTTAATAACAAATTGACTTAACACTGATGTATTTTCTGAGATGAGGTATCTTCAATGTACTGTATTTAGGTATTCTGCTTATTCCTTTGGCTATTAATTTCCTCCGTTCCATTTCAACATATCACTGATAATCTGAACTTACAATTTATCTGTTTTCAAGTTCATTTGCGTACACAAACGTAATACGTACGAATATGATGAAAGGATGATCAAATGCCTAAGAGCCTGAATTGAGGAATAAAATTGTATTCAGAGTACTTACAAGAAATGTACGAAATTCACACACTCAAAACTTTTGTCATCAAGCCTCTCACTCCTTTATCACACCTCACTGTCGTTGATTTTCATGGAGATACTTTAGTGGGGTTTCTCAAAAGAAAATGTTTGATTTTTCTCGCTCAAATATTTTGAGATATGACTTTTGACCTAAACACCGATCCTGGATTTTCGGTCCTTGTACTTCTACATCTGTATTAATGGATCGAGGACCTCCACAAATGATGAACATGCAACACGCACTCTGTTGAACATAGGAAAGGGGTGAGGAAGCGTGGAGATGCGATCAAGGGTCCTCTTAGAGTGGCGAGTCCGAGGCGTCGAAGGGGTGCTTGTCGCAGCAGAAAGCCGCCCGCCGCGCTCTTACACTAATTAAACACAAATACCCGTAGGGCGAGATACGCATGAGGTGATGACGTAGTCGCCGATGGCACACCAGAGACTGCTGCCTCAGAACCGGCGACCACTCCTCAGCGTCTCGCGTTCTCCAGAGAGACATTCGCTCACCGCAATCACTAGCTAAACCATCAGCCAATATTTCTTTAAATGCGCTCAATTTCGAGGTAACCCTATTCGACTATCGACGTTAGAAGTTTCATTCTGCACTTAAAGCCATTCATTTTAAGTGAATATGAGTACACAATAATGCAATGATTTAGTATTTATATGGCACTGTAGTCTACTTGACTCGTGTTTCAATGTTCAACAAGCTTGTTAAACTGTAACAGTTACCACTAAAAAAATAGAATTTACCAAAATGCATTATCCAGTAAACCTCACCAAATTTCAATGTAAATAAACTTCACGTAATTTTTTTTATAGGAACGAATTCCTCTTATTCTAAAGAAATGGCAGTGAATGCACGTCTTATTTAATGAAGTTGGGGAGTAAGAGTTCTACGACTGGAAAACTATATTATAATCAATTCTATCATAATATCTTTCAACTTCCATAGGACGTGAGTGCATGTCCTTTTTTTAAATACATTCGTAATGGAATTCAGGAATTTGAAATAGATAAGTTTAACTTTTACAGAGAAACAAATATATGCGGGAAGATATAAAGCGAATAGATGTGTGTAATTAACGAATGCAGGAAGCTGGTAAGGTAAGAAGAGAAAGAAGTGGAATGTGAAGACAAGGGTTGCCACATTTATGGAAAAAGGGGAAAAATTATTTGTAATTGCATGCCATAAAATAAAATGAAAAACGTTAATTATCTTCCACTCATACTGTACAGTAAAAAGAGAATATGAAGACTAATCACAATGCAATGTTATCAAAAAATCTTATTTTAGCTATAAAATAGTGCGTTGTTGAGAAAATTAATTTTTCTCATTCACGAGAATACTAAAGAAGTGGTAGGAAATGTTTTGAAACTATACATTGCGAAGCAGTGCGGCTTTTTTTTGCTAAAGTGCGAGAAAGTAAAGAAATGCATTCCGAAAAACATAAAATACCTCTTTCAGTTCCAAAAGTCTACGACATAAACTGTAATTAAAATGAAAAGATAAATGGCAACATTTCTCTAAGAAAGCAAGGGCATTTGACACCCTCTATCTGGGATTTCCCGGAAAAGCGTTATCAACTCTACCCATCGGCTACTCCAAGAGCGCAGTACACACACGGACTGCTGTCGAACGGTCGGATGCCTTAAGCACCCAAGCCTCCGGGCAGTTCTCTCCCGCGCTTCTTGGAGACCTTCCCTTTCTCGCCCTCCCGCCTCCGGGAATCCCCTGACCACCACGTGTCATCTCACACCGCAACCGACCTGCTCGCCAAGAGGTCCTCTTCCTGCCGACGTCGCTCCGATGTTATCGCGCGCGTGTTTTACGCCGGGAAGTCGCCGCCCCCGCCACCTACGTATTTAAGTGAAAATCGCGCTACCTATCCTCCAGAAAGATCGTGTAAATCTGCTAGGAAGTCACATGTTTGTGTTGAGGTGTCCTTTTTCGCGTTTAATATAACGTACACACTCTTTGTTTGCGCTTAAGTGAGATAAGAAATGAGTTACACCACCTTGAGACCTCGTATTATACAGCATATAACGCACGTTTATCACGTACCCTTATTAAGAGCAGTGGGTTATATTGGGATTGTACACGAGTTTTAGGCACGTTGCGAATATCAAGATGTAAGTTTAGACGTACCTGTTTATTTTTCGTATGAATACTAGAGAGCTGACAAATAAATTCCATTTTATTATTATTATTATTAAGCGTTCTTTCTCCAAATATGATGGAAATCATTCACCTACCCCATTGGTCACATTGAGATTGGATTCAATCGATACAGAAAGGAAATTCATCCTGGCCTTTATGATGAATTCAATTCAAATATTTTTGGACAATATGACAGCTTTTTGTGCTACCTTCATTATATTTCCATTGATTCCCATGCGTTTCAAATTATTTTTGAATCTCTTTGATAATATGCCTTTGCCGAACATCACTAAAGGAAAGATCCCAGCTTTACCTAACTTCCATATATCCCTGATTTCAGTCGCTATGTCCCTGTAGTTTCTTACTTTTTCTGACTCAGTTGCATTCATGTTATGAGTCTGAAGAACATTTATTAATGGTGGTTGTCTCATTATCCTTGTCGATGTAAAAGATATCAGGGCAATTATAAGCCACAATCTTGTCTGTGAATTCAGACCTACCTCAATAGAGAACTGCTGATGGTGGCATTACGACTCTTCTAAATAATGCGTAATTCGTTGCTAGCTGTTCGTGGATTAGCTTGGCTACATGGTTATGTCTGCTGACGTAAGCATTTTGAGCGAGTGTGGAGCAACCTGCCATTATATATTCTATAGACACAAGGCCAACCGCACGCCCTACATACTTCGGAAACATCGAGTTTGAGGATATGTTTCTCTCAATTTCTTGTCATAACTTTGTCTTCAATGGTCATCACAAACTCCCGTGTCAGGGTACAAGAATCCTTCATTGATCCATTCTGGGGTTGCAGTCCCATCTATACCAGCAACTTTTAAATAATTTTGAAAATTTTCCACGTAGTGCCATATATTCCCATTTCCTCTCTCAATCTTCTTTCGAATTCAGTGGTACATATAGTATATTTGTATCAGTTAGGTTAAAAAGTTTATATCCTTCGTCTGCTTTTGCAATCATCACCATGAGTTCTTCATTAAATTGCATGAACTTGGTCCTTATATTCTTTTCTTGCTTCCTGCATAATTTGTAAATATTTAACAGTCCATGTTACCCTCTTTTCACGCCAAATAAAACAATGTTCGGAGAGTCTGGTTATTATTATTATTAATTATTATTAATAATAATCATTAATTATTATTATAGTTATTATTAATTATTATTATTAGATATTGTTCTTAGTTATAATATTATTATACATAAAAAACAAATATTAAAAATTCAATTTAAAAGAAATTTTAAACCTCGGAGCACTAGAGTAATATCAAGAGTTAAAAGTAATAAACGTGTGAATTTATAATACCATGATGAGCTTATAAATATATTTTTCCCGAAAATGTCTGCCGTATATATTGTTAAACTATTAAGTCGTAAAAAAAATTTCCTTACTGATAAGATTATACACTGTGATTTAAGAAATGTGTTTTAATACATCAAACACTAGATATTAACTCACTAATACAATTTAGTCTACATTTACAAATATTTTATAATTTCTTTAGCCGAATTTAATGAGATTATTTTTTTCGAAGATCTTCTCGAACTTCACTTATTGTTTCACCTCAAGCTTCACATTACGTAATCGGCATAAATGAAATAACGCGGACAACGTGGACTTGAAACGGTGAATTTTCGAGCGTGACTCGACAGCCGGGTCTTATAGTTCATTCTCTTTGAATTCGTGAGACTAGTGTCCCAGCAACCAAACCAGAAGTTGCTCGACAGGACCTTCAAACCGCTATCGATACGGAACTCCGATAAAGGCACACCCATGGGAAACAATCGACCGAAATCGCGTGACTTGTCTCCCCACTCACTAACCCTTTTGTTTCGCAGGCCTTCAGAGACAGTGGCGAGGGCTAAGTGCCATGCGACCGCATTCTATCATGGCTTCGACAGAGCGCCATTGTCGCCTCCCGGAGATGAGAGATGCAACCCGCTGCGCTCGCCGGTCAGCGGGAGAGTATCCCTTGTTGACGACAGAGAGAAGCTGGACTGCGCGAGGACACGGCGGTCGGGACCAGCGGGTGTGCGCCCGGCGCCTCATCACCTGCGAATTAGCGCCGGATTGTGATTGGCCGCCTAATTGTGTCATAATTGGAGGCTTCCGACTGCGCGGCCCGGATCCAATTTATCTGGGTCAGTTGAATTTAATTCCGCAAATCGCCGCGGCCGCGTAATTGCGCTGCCGGCGCTTCCTCGGCGCAGCGTCGTGGACGGGGAGTAATGGGGAGAGCCGGAGTGGATGCGGGACTAGGCGGAGCCGGCTGCCGCATCTGTGTCGCTGCTTCGCAGAGCCCGTTGCTCGTGATAGTGGCGGGAGCGGAGAGAGGGAGCTCCTGCTGCCCGAAGCGGCGTGGACAGCGCCTCGCGCCAGCTGTGGGGTAGATAGCAGCGGGGAGGCAGTGGGATGGCATCGGGGAGGCGGAGAACGGCAGCACCGGAGCCGAGAGCGGAATTGCGTTAGGCAGCTCCTGCCCGTCTGTGCCGACAGCCCTCTCGCTGTCAAATTACTCCGCGAGCCATCCGAACACTTTTAAAGGAAATTAAAAAATGGATATGATTTATTTTCCTCGCTCCATACGTCCGCGCTAGCAGCCTTTAATATTTGTCTTGAGATGTCGTAGTCCCCCTCCGAAAGCTGAAGGTGCTTTTATTTCCCGGAGCCGTCGCGATATACTGTCAAATCCTAAACAAGGTTTGTGGACGTGTTCTGAATGGCCCTTCAAGACAGACTCGTCCCACGGAGCCCTCCTCAGCTGCGACGTCAGCGCCATCTCCCCGCTCACGCGCATTCCGTCATTGCTCGACATTCCTCGTCCATAAACGCTCGGGAAAGTTTCTCCGACGCACTTCCTCAGCACTGCGGCGTTCGCCGTGCGCGCCTCACCTGTGCGCTCGACAGACGCTTGCTCACTCGCTCGCGCCCTTGTGCCGCCGACGCGTTCATCGCGTTTCCGCTTCGTTTTACTCGATCTCGATGCGCAGCTCGGAACGCTTCGCTCACTTGTCTTCTCGAATGCCTGGCCCTATCTCGCGTTTTCAAAGCAGTCGCGCTCCTCACCTCCGCGTCGAGCCTTCCCCTCAGACTCGTTTCCTCCGTCTCGTCACAACGTGCGAGGTTCCCATCGTTTTCTCACCTCCTCCTCGCGTACCTCATTCCACCATCCCATTTCCACAGTCATTCCAGCAACTGTCTCCCTGCGTCGTCTCGTATCCGTCGCGCGCGCCATTTCCCCCTCCTCTGCGCGCGCACCTGCTCGTTTCAACGAGCCGCTCTCCGCCCCGCCTCTTCAGCTCGCTGTGTCAAGTCCCATTATGCCCTCGTCTTCGAGCTTTACCTCTCCGGGCATACCGTCCTTCGTCTCTACCCCCATACACCCGCGGCGACCCTTCGCTTCCACCTTCCCTTCCTTTGGGCTACTGTCCGTCAGAGGCTCCTTGCTCGCTTGCCTCCTCTCCTGGCCGGTTTCGAGTCCTCTTCGGCCACCACTGTCCCAAGACGCCCACGTCCTGACCAAGAGGCGCATGACTGCCTGGTTTGGGCCTCGACACAAGCGCGGCCACCCCTCGTCAGCGTCTGCATCCTGCTAATTTTCCCGGGTCTTTCCTTCATTCATCACCCAAGGCGAAGCGGTGAGTGCGGGAAGGAGAGTCGAGGGCGCCCGCGGCGGCGGTAGCGGCAGTGGCGGTCGCCGACGCTCGGTGATTGCGGCCTGATCTCATCAGGGAGGCCGCGGCCGGGCCGGCGTGACACTGCGGCAGCTAATTAAGCAGGGCCGGTGAGGAGACCTCCAAGTCTCGTGATTACGCCCAAGCAGGTCGGTGAGGAAATGCGCCCTCCTCCTTCACCAACGGCCACCAAGAGCAGAAGACGACCGCGTCAACTGGTTTCGGACCTTCCCCGCATTTCTCCATACTGCCAAACCACTTCGTGTCGTCCGACGCGTGGGAAGGATGGATGTTGGAACAAATGAGAACGCGGTAAAATGACATCAAGTGCAAGAAGTCGTGGTCCCCAAGAGCCTACGGACAGAACGGGAGGGAAATGGTACGACAACGGCAGAGACGCACAGCAAGCTACCAGGACTCATTCCCTCTTCAGCGTAAGAGGTTGGAAGTGTGTGTTGCAGTTAATTAGAAATTTTACGAAAATGGTAACATGAAGAAAATTGCAAACAAATTAGTTCTTGATATCGCTTTCAAATGAATCACCTAAAAAATATATTTCAAAAACTGACTAAAGAGTATTCATCCCAATTAAAATACTTCAATACAGAAAAACTTATATTCGTTGAATTTTCGTCAAACTCGAGACATTAAGTGTCAGAGAGCAATACTATGAGTTGTTAATCTAAGAAAATTACATAATACGTATTACTATGCCAAAGTGCTATATGATTTTAGGATTCTTTTATTTACTAGGTCCACGTGGGCTTTACGTTGTGTTGAGGAAGAAGCTGCAAAGGAGTGAAGGTCCAACTCTGGTTGTATTTCTCAGAAATTTATTGTTTCATCATGAAAATAAAATACGAAAATTCGCTTTGCCTCTAAATCATTCTTCGAAATTTATCAACTTGATTCATCGAAATTGTGACGACAAAGTTCAAATAAAATTTAGATTTAAATTGTAGAATCTGAAAATTGCTTTCGAACCTCGTTGCTTGGATTTACTTAAATGACACATATGACTTGAAAAAAATCGCAATATAATATTAAATGACATAACGTTTAAGAATGTACATAATGTAGTGCATATATAACATGCATTATGTATTTTAATATTTATATGAATGATAAATACATTATTTATTTAATTACATACATTACATTTTATTATATGCATTATGCATTAATTACATAAATATTACATTAATATAAATAATTTAAACTATAATAAATTTATTTATACAAACATTTATGTATGTAGTGTGTTTCACAAATTGAATTTAGGAACATACTAGAAATTTAAAAGACAGTTTCATCTTCAAATCGCAGAATGTTTTATGACTTTCATCAGACATTTTCCATTCAATGGGGATTGAGAGATCCTTCCTTTGTTAGCAGGGCATGAGAGTCTCCCTTTAAAAAATTAATGACTGCGAGTCGGTGCTTGAATGTAAGGGACGTGTCGTTAATTCTCATTTTAATGAAATGCAATAATTAATATTCCCCTCTGGTACGTTTCCTCAACCATGCGTATCTAAACGAGATTGAGCGTTTCGTTATCCGGACTCGAAGAACAGTTGTCCAACTAATGGAAATAATGTAATGCAATAAAAATACATCTCGATTACAATAATTATTTTATAGTACAATTTGATATAATGCGCCTACGTTAATTGAAGTTTCATTGGTTATTGCGTGTTCCGGAAAACAGATTCATTTTAGGATAATGCAGATAAAAGATTTCTGTGTATCCAGCATTTTTGCTTCAACGCGCTCGTGACTATTGAAATAATTTCAAATCATTTTATTGATTGCTGGGAGAATTTCAAAACTCTTGACAACAATATGGGCTAATGTCTTGACTGGTATTTAACAAATTAAGTTATGATAACTCCTGTCTGCTGAAACTGAGCCATAAGTTTATTTTTATTTACGACCATCGTGTTTCTTATTTCAAAAATTGATACAGTTTTTTTCAGTTTCAATGCCTTTGAAAATGTGTTTTAAAGAAGGATATCTTATTTATGAGTATTGATAAACACATTAGATTAATATTAAGAAATAATCTCTTCCAAGCCTTTGAAGTTTAATGAGTATTTACGCCATTTCCTAATTCCTCCTCATATGAATTTTATTACCTCCAATCGGTCGCCGAAACATCTGGGTAATCATGTTACAAATGTAAATTTCTTGTTTCTATATCATAATTGAATTATCTCTCTTTTAACAACGAATTATGTAGCCAGGATTATCATAAATAATAGGGCGCTTGGTACCATTAATTTTAATATTTGTTTCAAAATTTATTTTAATTTCTGTTCTAACTTTTGAATTTTAATCATTTTTATTTGATTTTATAAAATGAATATATTTCAATCGAAACTTTTTCGTAATTTAAGTGCTCTTGAAGTGACGCTATGATATCTTTTAGTAAAAAAAGGTTCTCTTATTCTGATTAGAGGGCTAAATATTCCAAAGGTGGTTAGTATTCAATCTAGAATGTAGCATCCCTCATAACACATTAAAAATATTTTTATTTGAGAAAGGATAGTAAGTGAACAATGAAAGCTTTGTAATTGCCTTTATTTTTGTGTTAAATAATACGTTCTAGAGAATTATATTAAATTGAAATGGGAATATAGAGGAACAATGATAGGACTATACGAACTGTAACACGCCGTTTCCCAGTCACTCCTCGTTCAAATGGTCAATCGATATTCATTTAACTTCTCACATTTGTTGCTCAATTAATCACGGATCTAACGACATCCGTCATGTACTAAAAATGAACGATGGATGATGTAATTGCATCCCAATATCCACGGTCAGGCATTACAAGCGACCAGACCAACCTTCAAAACATTGTAAGAATTTATTGTAGTACAAGAGTATTTTATTATTTCTGTTCATCTAGTTACCCTTTTAATGAAATCCTGACACGAGAAATCCATTACCGTCCCTCTGATACGCAAAATGCAATTGGAAAGAGAAAATTGGGATTTCTGAAAAGAATGATGCATTACACTATTAGAAACACGAAAGATGTTTTCCCACACGTAAAATATACAATTTCTCTCGTGAATGAATCTCTCATTTATGTAATTAGAAATTACTTAAACGCAAATGAAACCAAAATTAATTTTTGCTTTCCCAAAAGTACCTTGCAACCTTCATTGAGATTTCAGATTACACGCTTCATTCATTAAAAATTGATAAATGAAGGCATAAAGAATAAACGGCTGTAAATGGGGAGAATAATGAATAAAGAAGACAATAAAATTAATTATAATGATAATAACTGTCATTACTGCTCTACATGACCGCCAAGTTCCTTCCCTTCACNGAATAAAGAAGACAAAATTAATTATAATGATAATAACTGTCATTACTGCTCTACATGACCGCCAAGTTCCTTCCCTTCACAAATATTGTGTTGAGAAATAAGAAAAACAGCATAATTCATGAAGCCCTTAAAAAAGTAGACCACAATTACATCTCACTCAAACTCGCCTCATCCTTATCATAAGTACCAACTCTGAAAGAAAAAGAAAGAAAATATGGAAGATATACCTATATGGAAGAATTAACAGAACTTCATGAGTAACTTCTTATGGCGGCGAAAAATTACTACATCAATCACTCGCTTTACAAACCAATCTCTCGAAAACTGATCCTCAATCCTACTTTCGCTATTCCCCCGAGTCGGTTGAAGAATGATAACTACAAACTTTACTGCGACAAAATCATGTTAACTGACAAGGCAACAGAACACAAGAAACCTGACTATACTCTAATAGACAAAAGAAATAAAATAATATTCATCATTGATGTAGTCATCACCAATAATATCAACATTCAAAAGACTTATGCAAAGAAAATCAGGAAATCAGCAACCTAGCATTTCTAATTCAACAGCAGTGAAAAACTCGCACACAAATTCTTCCCATAATTATTTCAAGAGTAGGAATCGTACATAAACTACTTCAGAGAAACTTAGACAAAATATCACTTCAAAAAAGCAATCGTAATTAGCATGTACAAATTCATTATTCTCAGTACACTCAACATATTTACAAAATTCTTACAATAACTATAGATACGGACAGCTGCTGGGAATATCATTCGTGCAGCTGATCAATATACTAGATATACGCCTCAGAGAAAATAATAATAACCATAATAATAATAATAAAACTGACAGAATAAAGGGTAATTAAGATAACAAGTATCAAATTTCAACGTATGATTTTACAGTATTTTACAGAACGTATGTTCTTTTATTAGATTGTTCATCAAATATATAACTGATCACACGTCGGAAATAAGATAGAAAATTTCCACAAAAAAGCCTACGTGGTCTGTTGAAAATGTTTATAAAAATGTTCTTGTCATTTTTGAACCACAATTTTCGAGATTTGTTTCATCGCAAAGAAATATTAGAAACAAAAACCATAATGAACGTGGAGTCTAAAACATAAGGGGATAAGTATAATTAGGAAGATACTTTTAATGCGTCTCTTACTCATTAGTTTTCTGTCTCATTTTTCGTCAGAAGCTGAGATATAAACCCTTTTAAAAATTCATCTACTCTTTAGATTATCTGGATCCACCGCTACAACCCAACTTCCATACTTTCATTACAGACGCCATCATCAAGGAAGAGGAAGTGGGTGTCGACAGTGGTCCACCCGCGAACGAAAATCTAGAGGCTAAGGATGGAAGCAAACATTTCTTTAGTCTTACCAGGTTTAATTATTATACATATTTATTTTGTATCTTCAATTTTTTTTATCAAATTATAATATAGATATTACGAATATTACTTTCTATCCACCGATCGGAAACAATCTGAAGAAAGAATTCCTCCCACACACTATTCAAATTATAATTGATAAAAAAAAGGTTGAATTATTGTTACTCCAGTACGGAAACATCTACAAGCCCTTTTATTAACATTCCCCCTCTGCAAAGCAAAATTATAGGAAAATAAACTGAGATGTAAAAATCATTCATAGCTAATGATTCAGCACAAATACTAACGCGAAATTATTTTAATTTTATAACATTTTTTTAATTTTTCCCTTTCANTATATATATATATATATGAGAATGAGAGAGATAAATATGAGAGAGAGAGTTTTCGTCTTTTTTGAGTAAGGTTTGATTCGAATCCATTTTGACTTCAAGTTTTGTTTGTCCATAATAAAAATAAATTTTATTTACTTTCCAGAGAGTCGAACTCGAAGAGAAATCATGGGAAAAGAACACAAACTAGAAACACGAGGCACCTGTTTCCGAAAGTGGGTCGCTCCGTTGGCCCAGAAATGAGTCTCTCGTTCCAGCGCCTGGTATGCCGCTTCCCAACATCCACGTTCCCAGTATGTGCACGCAGGCGATCTACCATTAGCTCCCCCATCAGCTAATCCCGGCGCGCGGATTATGGGTCACTGTATCCGGCTCTGGTGCTCACGCAACCCTCCCACGCCATCCGCGTCTTCCCACCCCCTCAAGAGAGAGCGAGGGGGAGGGAGGGATGGGAGATGGGCAGAGTAGTCTGCGGGTTGCGCGTGCTCAGTGTCAGCATCCAACTGAGTCGGAGTTCAAATCCTCATCGCTGTAATTAAACGAGGAGGCGTACTTTTCGAAATAAACTTTCCTGAATTACTGTGGCTCGAGCCGAATCAAGGGTAGAATCATATCAGTATTTTATCATTCTTTCAATTTAAAGTTGAATTCACAGAAAAGTAATTCAAATGAATCATTTGGAATGTAAATTTATGAGTTGTTGTTACTTCATTATTCTAAATGGAGTAAAAATAAAAGACTCCTCGCTTACAATGACAAAGCTGTTTACTTATTCATGTTCTCACGGGTGTCATACAATCGAAGCAAATTTAAAATATCTCACATCCCCTTTCAATTTGGCTCCTAAATAGAAGTGAATTAAAAATTAACTATGACCTTAGTTAATATGATAATCTATGAATATAAAATTGCTACAGACTCATACAGAAAGATAATTGAAACAGGTCTCTCGAATTGGATACGGTAGTGCATGATGATTTTTCTCGTTTCCCTCTGTTTCCTTAGATCCAATTTGTTCCTTCTCCCGTAAGATATTTTGGTGGGAAAATTATCAGTATTCATGTTTTTACTTCTAAATCTTCAAAGATTTCTTATATGCCAACTATCAACTGATACGCGTGAATAATTAATATTTAATAATGTTATTGATATTACCCCATATAGGAGGCACTCTGCATGTGTAATTTATTAATACCTCAAAATTATTATACTTGAATATTTATGAGTTCTCAAATAAAAGATCCATGCGTAATTGTGACAGAAATATTAATTTTACATTCAATAACGTTTATTTGTGTAATTGTGAGGTACTAAACTATTAATTCTACAGAAAATATTTCACATATTTTTGTGAAATAGTACGTTTAAAGCAAGGAATTAAAGAGACACAATTATGAACCTATTTAGGTTCCCAAACTAAAATATTGACATAAAAATATTGCACTTGCAATTATTGCCACTCTCAGTAGTTAGAAACCAC
This sequence comes from Laupala kohalensis, assembly GCA_002313205.1. NCBI lineage: Eukaryota > Metazoa > Arthropoda > Insecta > Orthoptera > Trigonidiidae > Laupala > Laupala kohalensis. The sequence continues at coordinate 1,210,818 of NNCF01125882.1, read as the reverse complement.
GCTTTTGCATTTTTCATACAAACTTAATTTTGAAGTATTTTCTGGAGATGTATTATAATAAAACTCATGGACACATTACATAAGGTCGGCAAAAAATGGGAATTTCAGACAAAAATATTAAATGACTGCCAGCATATACGTTGTAAACATGCGTTACCAAAACTCCCAAGATTTGGAAATTGATACTTATGAAAAAAGGAAATGGTTGGAAGCCTCGCGACATAATCGAGTGTGATTACATATTTCATACTAAAATTTTAACATAGAATATATCAGAGAAAGTAGGAAGCATTAAAGTACTACAAAAGAAATACTTAAAGAGAGTTTCTATGTATCTTACAAAGTTACTTGAAGATATAGATTTCCTTAGGTAGAATGGAGATTATTATTCTACAACACAAATATCTGTGAGGAAAAAGTTCACAATTTCTATTGATACTTGATACCTCAAATAAAAGGGAACAAAAGGTTAAATAAGCTTTGAAACAATATCACAATTAAAGGAAAGATGTCAAACTGAATAAACAAGACCTTCCGTGTACCTCTACGAAGTAGATTGATTGTATTGGCTTCGGTAACGTCAAAATGCGACGAGTCGGGAACCAAACCCGAGTTCTCTCTTTCTTTGTCTCTTCTTTCTGAGCAAAGAAACTCTATCTGGATTTGTTTTACAACTCATCGTCATTTTCATTAAATAGTTTACACATAATTCGTTTTACAGAATTATTAGGACAAATTGCATGAATGTTACCTGATCCGATGTGCACGCATTTAACTAATTTTTCGAAAAATTCCACTTTTTAATTTACACATATATCTGAAATACACGTTCATAATGGATTGATAAGAATTGTAGCTCTAGACAGAAATATTCTGCTACATCCAGTAAATTTTGTATCATTCTGGAAATTCACTATCGACAAAGCTCATCAATTCGCCACCAAAATTAATAACCTGACACTGCTGGACAATTCGAAACGTTCCATCTCTCTGCTTTCGAGTGCACCAAGTCCAGACAGCAAGCTCCTCTTCCACTGGGCGACCACCCCGCCATTGTTCACACCCCGCCATTTCCCCGTCACCACCGTGCTCTTCTCATCTCACCTCCTCTTCCAGGCGAACCTCGAACGTTAGCCCCCTTCCCATCTCCCCCCACCCAGCTACTATCTCCCTCACCAAGTTTCCATCCTGTTCGCTGACAGTCACCTGGCGGCAGTAGTGGGCGAGACCGAAAAGAAGAAGAGTAATTGACGAATATTACCTTTCATACGAATTTATGGAGGGCACATTCATACCTGTAGCTCCGCAATGAGCGACCGCAGGAGCAGGACGAAAGGACGATTAATATTGAGGATTTGTGATCGAATAGGAGAGTGTGTTCGAGACGAAGAAAAAGGAGAACTGGCAGCGACAAATTAAGATATTCCAAGTTGTATTTGAGCATGATCTTATACTAAACGAGTGGTTTTTGTAATTAATATAAAACCTTAAAAAATTATAGAATACCCAAATATTGTTTCCATATAAAGTATTTTTATTTGTTTTCGAGTGGTTAACACTGGACATCACTAGTATAAAAGTTATCACAAATAATATCGAATTTTAAAGCGAACAACATAGGCCGCAATACAGGTGTTAATTATTTTTATTTTTCGCACAGAGGGTGAATATTTTGTAGGTTAGATTTCAACGGCAGGAAACTCAAAAACCAATGTTTATCGGTCAATACAATATTATTAAGAAACAGGATTTAATTTGGACTCCGGTCTCTTTCATCCCCCTTAAAGTCATCTTCGCATTCGAGAATATGTGGATGGAATAAAGACCACCGTATTGCACACACTGCAGTAAGAATTACTCGTAATTCTTATTTTTCAGATATAGCCATGTTCTTGTATGTACTTTTAGAAGAACCCTGTCATTACTCACTGAAGATTCGCATATTTCAACACCACGAATAATTCCCAAACATTATTTATCGGTTCTACAAAAATTCTAATGCAGACATGGTCACTCACTGACAAATCATGATGCACTTGCCTACGTCGTAGAAATTGGATAAAGGATTCTTTGCAAGCATCTCTAAAACAATAATGAATACATTAATTACACATCCCAGATGTTTGACTCAAGTTTCAAAAACAAAAACAAAATCTTTTCACTTCAAAAAACCATCAAGTTAACAAACCAATTTCCTTAATTCAGGACAAAACAATGTTCAAATATTGTACTCAATAGAAATGTTTCAAATTCAAAAATGACTACTATACAAAATATGTTTTTGAACTTTGTACGAAGTTCGTTTTATATTTAAATAACGCAACACTTGTGCAGTTAAACATTATATCCAAGTAAATGGATACGATAATTAATCTTTCAGTTTAATATTGGCTTCCAAAAATATTTATCGTCAAACGAACTGAAAAACATAGTATAGCCTTACCATATTTTCCTCAAACCTTTGTAAATATTGGATAAATTATTATTTCATAATGAAGAATAATTTCCTACACAGCAATGAGTAAAATTAACTGAAATATTTTATCAGTATAACTCGATCATTTTCGAAGAAAATCCTTCTAATTAGAGGGAAAATGTTTCATTGGCAACTGCAAATCTCTTACTGATATTTTTTATGGAAACTCGTTGATTTACTGACATAAAATGTAAGACATTCCCGTTATCATAAAAATTTGATTAAGACTCACTGGAATTGTCACAAAAATAGAAATGATTTGTGACAAAATCTGGAATGATTGACTCATTTTCAAAAAAATAATATTTCGAAATTTTATCAACTAAATATCACATGACTCGCGAGAGTGAAAGGCTTGTCAGCACCTGCTGTACATCACAATAATTCTAGAATATAATTTTTAGAGTGAACTAGTAACCGGGGTAAAAGGAAAGATTTCAGCCGTGTGGTTGGAGGAAATATTTGACTCATGAAGGAAAATAAACGAAGTAAAAGCGATCAATGTGAATGTTATTTATTCGCTGCGTCTCGTACACCTGAGGGAAATAAATATGCAAACAGAGTCAACAAGAATACGTAAATTATTGGGAAATCAAACTTGGTCACACACAATAATATCATTGTGAGGTATATTCATCAGAGACGTGACGAGTAGCTTCAATTGCCTTTTGCATATCTGATTTTTTTGTTCTAAATGCTGAAATGACACCGCACGTGTGCAGACCACTCAGAGGTAATAGACTCCCCCGTACTGTTCTACATGATGAAGTAATAACTTCTGAGGCAGAAGAGTTTAATAAACAAATACAAACTTCTCTCTCTCTCTCAAATTATCAGTAGATATTTTCTATAACAGTTATCACTCTATATATTAATTGAGAATTTTATACAATTGTCACACTCAAGATATAGAGACGCTTAACCTCAACACAGGACTAGAACTAAGACTCAAGAATTTCCCGTCTTTTTCATATGCACTGAAGGAGATCAATCCTATGAAATTTATTTACTTGTACGCGGCAATTACGTTCAAATTATCCACCGCTCTTTCGCTTTAACTGTATTATTTTCTTGCTTAGCCAACATACCAAAGACTATGCCCTCAATAGAGGCAAAAATAGTGATAGTGTTGAAGAAAACGGCTAATCGTTATGTCTATCCACTACTGTGAATACAAAAGGAATTTCTAGCACTTTCTCATGCCACTCTGAAATGTATCACGAAATAAACAATAGATAAATCACGTGACTCTTGGAACATTTCTGCAGCAGGTAATAGGTACTTGAATCCTCGGTTTGGTAATTTTATTCTTCAATTTTGGCCAGCGTAAGGACGCACTTTACGACGTCTAGGTTTGGGTGAAACATAAAAAAAGGAAAGGACACAGTTGTGTAGTACGTTTTCAAGAGAGACCAGAGGAAAGACCTTGCTGATCAGAAACGTAAGAAAGCGCATGGCACTATTAGAAACTCCTAAGACAAAAAGGAATTTTAAATGTTAAAACACATGTTGTGGTCTGAATATATTCCGTTTCGCTACACTACCTCACTCCTAATTTAATCGTACGTTTATAAACATTCATTAGGACAAAATTTGTTTGTTGTCTCATCGAAACTTATATCACCATGAGAAACCCCTTTTCCAGTTCGAACTCTACGACAGACTCCGTCCAAGTAAATTCAAAACTATCAAAAACTTCTGCAAAATAAATACCAAATTTGCAAGAAAGTAATAATACATCAGGAGTAATTTGAATGCAATGAAATATGCAAATTTATTCATATATTAACCATTCAAATTTGAGAAGTTGATTAATATAGTATTTTTCACCAAGCCTTATGATCTTGGAGAGCCTATCCTACATTTCAAATCACGAACGAATGAAACGCTCAATAATAAAATATTTTATTTTCAATTCCTTTCTTCCGGACATTTTTCAAAATTTTGACGCTAAGCGACAGCACAAACACTGTCTGTGTTCAACCTCTGTAGATCCCAAACTGGGAAAAAGATAGTCGTATACTTTCCGTTCCTTGATGCGTCCTGGAGCTTCGCAGCCGTCCGTTTCAACCCCTGGAGACCAGAAAGCACCCTCCCAAAACTAGCAAAAATAAGCTAACGGGGACATCAAACGTTCTATTTGACTCGACTCCTCATCTCGCGTTCATTAAAGGAATGAAACGCACGTTTCGAATTTTCCAGGAGGAGAGTTCATATTTTTCCTCACACCGGAAGAGTCATATACTGATAGACGCAGACATAAAATAACTTCAAAGTTAAACGTTTCCTTTTTTGCTTTCACACAAAATGGAATTATAAAAAGACAACTTCCGTATATAAAGAAAAATAATGGACATCTAATAAAATATTTACGCATTCACCATTAATGACTCTTAATTAACAACAAATGAGATTTTGAAACGGTAAAAGTCCTACACTTCTCATGTATTAATTCACTTTTAGACAAGTCATTAGATCACTTTATCTCTCCAATGTTTTAAGTAAGAAGTTATAGAATTTGTTAAAGTGATGGTTGATGAAGGTGTTCGAGCAGATGATTGACGAATTGACGAAGGTTTTTGATACATATTAAAATGCATAAGAAATATTTGGTTTCCGTTTCTCAAATAAGAAGGGAAATCGGAATGCAAGGTAAAGGGATAAATGAGTAAAATGGTAATATAGGCGTGCAGTTTCAACATCGATTTTTGCGTCAAAGTTTTCTGCCTCCGACAGTACATCATAACACCGCCGTTATGATCTTGAGATTACAGACTCGAATTCTGTAGACTGTTATTTCCTACTTCATAAGAAGGCGTGACAATACGTCAAATCTGGTGCATATAAAATACAACTGCTATGGTTCATAAAAGTTCCATCATGCTTCACATACATTTTTGCAAACAGAGCATTTTAGAAATACTAAAAGCTTCGTATTATTGTGAACGTACTTAGATCCGTACTTAGATACATGATCATTGCACCGCTTCTTCTATTGTAGAGTGAACTTCAAAACTTGGGCCACTAAGAGCAATTTATGATTCAAAAATCTACTTGACAAACGTGTCATAGATTTATTACAATGATTAATCCTAAATTACATCTTTAAAACCACTCAGATAATGATGACTTCACCATGAGATGTGAACACTCGGAAGACATTTCAGTTTAGACGTGTACTTCACTGTTTATATTAATAACAATAAAAATAATAATTTTCTCTTTCATATTAAAATATTTGTCTACTATCTAGCCAATGTGCACTTTCTAGCCATTTATGAAAAATATCAAATTTTAAAGCTGTAACGAATATAGGTCTACTTCAACATTTGGCCATATTTGTGCGAGTAGTGGCCGTGGTATTATCGTGTCGGTGCCATATTTCTGAGGTATATTATTCAAAATATGAAAAATTATATTATTATTAATTTAATAAAATATTTTTCACTTAAAACAAATTCTTCGCAAAAAATTTCCTTCCTCATTTCTTACAAATAAGTGTTCTTCAAATAAATGCAACGACAATTAAAGTATTTTTTTCAGATTATTACACTTTAACGAATAGCTGTAGAATTTTGTACGGTAATAATCAAATAATGGCCCAGTAAAATAATAATATGAATCAATCAATTCTATAATATTTTTGGTACGATTATGATGAGAAAGAACCAGATGAGAAAGAACAAAAATATGAAAGGAAACATATTTCTACCATTTGCACAACATAAAATAATTTTTTAAAGAAGATTTATTGAGAATTTCTATTAAAAAACAGACTTAATACACATTTGTTTAAGCGTTCGTTTCTTGGGATATTTTTAAAGATATAACAGGTACATCGTCTCTCCAAACCAGGAGACTTTTCTCTGTCTTCGGTAAGGAAAAACCGTTAGCATTAATTATAAATATAGTCAGATCAGCACTGTAGAGTTGGAATGAATATTTTTATAACACTTTCGAAGATCTGATTCCACACATAATATTACACTGAAAATACCTCTTTAAAGAAATACAATAGATGGATCACCCAAGGGATAAGGATTTCTTCAAAAAACAAACGCCGTTTATATTATCTTTCAAAACGCTATAACCAACCACCCGAATTCCATAATTATTTTCGTAAAAATAAGACTATTCTCCGAAAAGTAGTCTATGCAGCTAAAGTTATGGAAAACGACAGGCATATACTAAAATCGAACAACCGGATGAAAGCCATGTGGAATATTGTTAACAATTACACGTCAACTTCTGAAAATCGCGAAGAAAATGTTTCTTTACTAAACGATGGCAAGATCGTGTCAAATCCTCAGGACATCGCAAGTTTGTTTAATTCTCACTTCTCAGAAGTTGGTAAAATAACGAACTCAATATATCCAAATCAATGTCCTCCAATTATTACCACCCACATACCCAATTCTATGTTCACTTCCGAAACTAACGCCAGTGAAGTCATGGGAATCATCAGCTCCTTAAAAAACAAATTTTCACGAGGCATAGATGATATACCTGAGTTTATTGTTAAATCTTCGTCCCACGCTATATTAAATCCACTCGTAAATATTTTTAATAGTTCTTTATCGGAAGGGGTGTTTCCCAATATATTTAAGAGAGCTAAAGTGAAACCTTTACACAAGAAAGGAAACAAACTTAATATTGGAAATTACCGACCAATATCTCTACTACCCACTTTCTCAAAAATCCTAGAAAAATTGTTCTATAAGCGTCTTCTAGATTTTTTATCAAAATATAACATTCTCTCTGACGATCAACACGGTTTTAGGAAATCCTTTTCCACTACAAGCGCCATATTTTCCTTCTTAAACGATGTTACCACATCTCTAGACAGTGGAGAAAATCCTCAGGGTGTTTTTCTTGACTTATCCAAAGCATTCGATGTCATCGATCACGGAATTCTCCTTACCAAATTGCATTCTTTAGGCATTCGTGGACTTCCACATCAATGGCTAACTTCTTATTTAAAAGATAGATATCAACAGGTAGAAATATCCTATACTAAAAATAAAATACTTCAGCGTTGTCTTTCAGAAACAAAGCCACTTACTTGTGGAGTACCCCAAGGTTCAATTCTCGGCCCTATACTGTTTTTATTGTATGTGAACGACGTGTCATCCTCCTCATCAGATTGCAAAATGATTCTTTTTTCTGATGACACTAATTTACTGTGTAAGCACGTCAATGCTCAAAAAGGTTTGTCTAACCGTTCGACTTGGTTCCATGCAAATCGTCTCATTGTAAACACTGACAAAACAGTGTCTATGTCATTTCACAATAGTATCACAAAATCTTTACCCCAGGTTTCTCTTTCTTTAAACGGAACACAATTAAAAACTGTTACAAATACAAAATTCTTAGGTCTCCATATTCAAGACAACCTCAAATGGAATTGTCACATTGACAATCTTAATTCCCAATTAAGCAAATTGTGTTACGCATTCCGAATCTTAGTTAACGCAGTTAGTCCACGTATTTCCCGTTGCGTATATTTTGCAAACGTTTACTCCCATTTACGTTACGGCATTACCTTCTGGGGTAATTCCGGTCAGAGTATTCAAACTTTCAGAATTCAGAAGAGGATAGTTCGGATAATTTGTAAATCTCACCCCCGAAACTCTTGTAAACCTTTATTCATGGAATTAAATATCTTAACACTTCCCTGCATTTATATTTATGAAACGGTCTTGTTTGTTAAGACCGAATTACTGAAG
>NNCF01125882.1:1099239-1202556 GCA_002313205.1 Laupala kohalensis | reverse complement strand
GCACGAACACAATACTCGTAATAGTAATAATATTCATCGGCCTAGAGTGTCAACCACTCTTTGCCAAAAAGGACCTTATCATTCGGGAATCGTTCTATTCCCTGCCCAAGAATATAAAAGACAAGATATTATGAAATTGAATATCTTCAAATCCGCGGTTAAAAACTACCTCCTGCACCAGTGCTTCTACACTGTAAAAGAATTTATTGATTTTAACAAAAGTTAAATTCGTCTTGTGCTTTATCACGCCATTGCTGTAGTACTTTTTAAACAACTTATAACAATTTCAAAAACTATTTTCTTGCATGATTGTGTTGTCTTATGGCTCATATTAATTTAGTTTTATGTGTACTCAACTTTGGCACGGTTGTGTACATAAATTCTGTAGCCCCATCCTGGCCCGGGTTTTTCTCCGTTTTTCCTTCGGGTAGAGGCGGATTTCTTATACAGGTTCTCTAGGCTTTATCTGGGGGCGTGTTTATTGTAACAATAAGTCGTGAATTGTGTTTTTTCAACTCTTATGATTTTTAAACTCTGTACTCAGAATAATCTATAGTTCGATAATAACTTTTACATGTAAATTTACAAACATATTTGCGTTAAATTACAAACATATTGAAATTATATATGTATTATAACTCGCGGCTAACTTTTTATCTTATCTAGGAACTTTTGCTGAAATTTTTGAATCCGCCTCTGCCTTAGGGCCCTTGATCGGAATTGATGGGATGGTCCCTTGCTTGCTTCCGGAGTGTAAATTAGTTTATTGTCCTCCACGTGGTCATACGCAGTTTGTACTGTTTTTTGACAATAAATTTATTATTATTATTATTATTATTATTATTATAACTCATATTTCAAACTACTATTTTAAGGAATAAACCTAGGAAATGTAAAAAAGATTAGCAGGATCTTTTTCCGAAGTAAAGAGTATATAAATTTCACAATATTGAGAGAATAATATTTAAATAAATAAATAATATGTTTTTGATATTTCGAATAAAATACAAAAATATGATAATTACCAGAACAATATAAAAAAGCGATAACCCCGCACTACAATCGAAACCAATGTATAAGTTAAAGCAAAAAAATTGAGTCATTTATTCTAGGAACTATCTGGATAGTGCTGGATAATTTTACTATTTTTTATGGAACAGTGAATTTTGTCATCGCTACTTTAAAACAAATGACAAGAGAAGACAAAAACAAAAATCAACATTTTACCATTTGGCGGTACGTACGAAGAGTGTGAACGCACTATTGAAGCGCCAGATGACATCACGAGGTAAAGTCATTCTTTTTCATTCTTTATTTTTAGGAATCACATGACTTTTCTTGAGAATATTTCAGGAGAATATACTCATTGAATATATCTCTATAGGAGTCTCTCAGTCCTATCGCTAAATAACAATAACAGCCACAAAGGGAAGGAAAGAAATCACCAGCACTCATCCCGGCATTGGTCGTGATTATTAAGAGGATTAAATAATTCCGTATTCTAGAACAATATATATTACGTACTTAAGAACATTTCGAGTGTATTATGAAAACGGCAGATAATCAATAAGATATTTCAATTTCATATTAGTTGACTGCAAACTGTACGCAACCTTGGCACGATTATGTACACTGTAGTGAATTACTCAATCTTGGTCTAGGTTTTTCTCGGGTTTTCGTTTGGGTAGAAGCGAATTCATACATATGTGGGAATATAATCTGTTCACACAAACACAGAATAAAATCAGCCGGCTCCTAGGAACAGCGTTTTCACAAGTGTGTATGCAAAGAAGATCACTTCAATAAAAAATACACCTATTGTTGAAGTAGAATCAATCTCATTGGAGCTTATAAAAAATAAGATTTCATTGTTCGGAAGCTTTGATTGTTCTGCAAATAATAACTTGAAATTAAGAAATAATTCACACTATTTACAATGTNAGATGAAAGTTCATCGTCACTCGACTGTCAAGGTCTAGCGACAGATGATGCAAGAATTCTGAATTTATATTGCTGGTCTTTCGTGTGCCCGGTCGCTGGTGCGCCCTGGCGGCGTAAGTTTGAACTACCCTTCTGCGAGCGAGTACACACGTTATAAGATTCCCCGTCGCCGACGAAAGACGACAGCCTACTGAGAATAATTTAATGTATCTTCAAGGCGGGAACGTCAATTCTGACGAACTGCGCAAGCGTGTAGCACACCTGGTACGCAAGAGGCGTCTGCCAAGTCCAAGGTGTGTTTGATATTATACCTGCAGGTTCATTTCGAATCATAATCAATACTTTTGTTACTATTAATCTCGAATTTTTACTTCATTAAACATCTACGATTATTATGTCAATAATAAATGGACAACAGCACACATCTGTTAAGTATTTTTTGTAAATATTAAATTCAGTATTGCTCTTGGGTCCTTCATCGGAAATGATGGGAAGATCCCTTAGTTCTGGTACGTGCTATACAAAAAATCTTTTTATTTAAGATGGAAAGATTTATATTTTCTTATGATAAACGAATAACAAGAGAACGTAAAAAGAAGTGTTGCCTAGTCTTAATGAAATTTTATCGTTAAATTTCGAAAACACATTTCTAATTACGCCCAACGCGAAATATTGAAATCATGCGCTTAATGTAAAATTGTTCACCAACATGGTAAAATTATGGAAAGTTGCACGTTTCAATGATTTTCTAGTGGAAAATAAATTAGTATAATAAGTTCAACTGCAGTCTTTAACTCACGTAAGATTGAAAGTCCATTTTTAAGGTAATTTTCATGGATCATTTACACCACCACTTACGTTTATTTACACTTCAGCGCTCAGCGAAAAAGGACCAATATTGACATTAGTCTTCAGAACGAACAATGTTCTTTATTGTATGCTAAACTAATCTTCTTAAACCTTTCGCTAAGGAGGAGTCGCGCGCCTTCTTTAAGTCTTTTTACGCTCAGGTTTTCCTTCCCTCACAGGAGACAGGACTAACCTGCTTGTTTGTACTCTCTTCAACACTTTGCTTGTGAAAAACATTCAGCCCCTATTTCTAATGCAACCGCCACATCATACTTCATTTTTTCATTTCATATTTATACATTAAAGCAATCTTAGCATTCCTATGACACTGTTGGTCAGAAATTCGTTATATCACGCAACAGAATTATGTTACATCTCCAAACAAGTGACGAGGGAAACAAAATACTGACTAGTTACTTAAAAATGTGCGCTCTTTTTTAATTAATCGATAATACACATACATGTTTCTCCTTCTCCTTGGAAAATGAAACCACAGAAGAATGAGATATCACTTATACCTAAATCAGTCACATTTAATGAACGACTCGTATTTAATAGCATGAAATCTAAAAAACCGGACCAAATGTTAGTAGAAGAAACGATACTAGTAATTCATGTTCAATCCGTCTAACTGCTTTTTAATTTTTATTAATGCTATGGAAGACTCCTTCAATTTTTCGCAACAGCAGATTGATCGCGTAAAAAGGCAGAATTTCCATTACGTAAAATACACGCCAACCCCTACCCGTACGTTTCCATGTAACGCAAGCCGCTCGCGGCAGATATACGTGAACCCAGCGACCAAGAGCGGTTTAGAAGACAGCCCGATAGGCGCCTAAAATACGTGCGTCGCCCCACGACGAAAAGGACTCGGGCAGCGAGGACGGCGGCAACGGTGGGCGGCTGTCGGGCCGAGCCAAACGCCGCTGCGCTCCGACAGCGTGTTTCGAAGGAGCTGGGAACGAATCACACAATTACCGTCACACTCCAGTTTCTATTGGGGTGTTTCGAGAATGTATTGATGCTCCTTCGGGCTTCGGCTACACCACCGCCACTGCCGCCTCCGCCGCGACCAGATTTCTCGTCGTGCAGAGGTGGTGGCTTTGCCGAGGCTCGGGTCCTGGTGCCGGAAGCGATTTTGAATAGAAAGAGGCGTCGCGGGGTCGGAGACGGAAGGGTGAATGTGGGGTGTTGGGGACGCGTGGACGGCTGAGAAACAGCACGAGGAGAGCCTCGAGCACTACTATTTTACCCCCGAAAGACAAGTCTTTCTCGTGTAGACCCCTCTACGCCTTCCCTCTGCAAAAAAGCTCATTCCAAGTTTGGCATATAACTAGAGACGCGAAGTCGGTCGCGGAAAAGTCCTCTTCCGACAAGCGCCGCGCGGGGCACGACTCCATCTTCTCCATCTTCTCCATCCACCACCTACGCACCCACAAGTCACGACCCGCGCTCTCCCCTCAGCACCTTCGCCGGCAGCGTGGCTCTGCTCCGGGCGAGCCTCGTCCACATGACGGGAGTCTCCAAACAATACGTCGCCCCCGCCCGAGAAGAAACCATCTTCTCAGGCAAATAGGACGATGATTACACTTGGAACGAGGTTTCCGGAACATCACTGTGGGTATGCTTGCTCACGCGCGCTTTTTAAATCAGAAGGAGAAAGACAAATAATTGCGGAAATGTGGAGGGGGGTGTAAGTGCGACATTGTGGAAGATGTAGGAACTAGCACTTTGCCTAAGGATTCACTCATGATTTCGTGTGAAGACTCAGGTGTTTTATCAGACGTGTATTTGCTACATCCCGTAAATTGTCAATGGATTCTGTAGAATAAAAACACTGATTTCGCAACTCGTTTCCGTATATTCTCTTATTTGACGGGAGTTCTTTCAACAGAATATCAATCCTCAGCCCCTAAAAATGCCGGAAAGTGGCCTCAGTGACATTGTCGCAGGCCGGTGACGGTTGTCAACGACACCATACTCCAGCATTGTTGGGATCTCAGAATGTCTAATACTCGGTTGCAAGATACCAAATAAATGAATCAATGGAAAGAAGATGCCAATAAAAATTGTAATTCGGACTTATATTACAATCTTTGCCAGGATTTACGAATTAGGTTCTTTGTTTGCTCACACAATCATCAGTAAATGGAGGAAGAATCTTGATCGAGTTGTAGCTCCAGTATCGCAGCTACTAACATAATGTGTTTATCACGACGCGTGTCGTCTTGGGTAACTGTACAAAAATACAAAGTAAAGCCGTAAAGATAAGCGAAGGACGTAAAAATACTCTTCTTACNTACAAAGTAAAGCCGTAAAGATAAGCGAAGGACGTAAAAATACTCTTCTTACATTTAGGCATATGCATCTAATAAGACGCTATGAATTCACTGCAAATACGCCAACAGTGTACGTTGTGAAACCACATGAACACACAATACCTTGAAGAACACACAAGACCTAACTAAGGTGAACCTTTGAACTGCCTTCGCCGTGCACACAGACGACCAGTACGAGATGGAGGTGGTCTGACTCGTGTTCGTCGGGTAAGATTATCCGTAGGTCGTGAACGGGTCAACGGCTACGCCGAATTGCTAATGCCAGAGTTAACCCGAATTCACTGAAAATAATAACAGATGTAATGAATTGTTAGTTATATTTTCATCCATAATTTTACATGAATTCGTATATTGAAGGCGAATGCTTAGATAATATTACACGAACATTATTTATTGTGTTGAAGAGCAGTCTCACGATGATCAGGAGAAAAGTTTGCTCTGATGTTATGATGAATGGTAAATAAACTATTCAATGGATGATGGTGTATGTTGTACTCTACTGATAACAAAAAGGGCCCATTTATTTTTCTAAGTCCCACGCTCTGACCAGTTTTGGATCTGTTAGGTTTGCAACGCCTCCCTCCCCTTGCTTTCCCTTCGAGAGGGGAAGTTTCGTTCGACCAATCGTAGGTCTATTTGAAACGGCGCTCATATTTGGAAGACATCATGCGGCGGGTAAATCGTAACGAGATAAAATGTTTAATTACAACGCTATTAAAGAAATATTTTGTATTTCTTTAAAAACACATTTTGGACTTCTATACCAAAAATATTCTGTATATTCTTGATTTCAATAAACTTTACCATCCTCTATATTTAAACGACATCTCGAGATTCGTTGTCTCGAGAGGTCTTCATAGGCAATGTAAAAGATATTTGAGTTTCTGTAAAAAACGTTTGCGTAATACTGTGATAATATATAGTTTTTAACAGAATTTGAATATAATTGCAAGATTTCGTATGGAATTGGTATAATTCGAATCACAAATTACTTATAAATATTCCTATAATTTCTTATATTTATACAGTGAAGTAAAGAAATCAAATCTCATTGCCTACAAATGATGTGTATTGTCGAAAGTAATTTCACATAATTTGCGATTCTCTTAAGTTTTTCATATATGTGAAAAGGAATTAAATAAATATAGAAAACGTTTGTCTCAAATATGAAGTAATAACACAAAAGTTTAATTCTCGAGTTATAAATAATATAAAAGTACTTAAGGAACAAATAAATTATATCTTCTAGTGACATATTTATCCACGATATAACAATTTGGTAGTAATTGTGCAACCTAAAAAAATAATCAGAGATCAATAATATGAAAACCCCGTTGACGAATTTTTTTACAATTGAAATACTTTATATATTCTACATACTTAACTCACTCCTCATTTATAATGTTAGTATTGATATTCAGAATTATTTATTGATTTCCAGAGCAGGGAACGAACATTGTCTTTTAGAAATATTCTTTGCGAGTATATAACTTTTTACGACGCAACATGGATGTTACATTTGTGAAAATAATNATGGATGTTACATTTGTGAAGATAAACGTATTAGTCAGACATTCAGTATAATATTTACAGTAAATTTAAATCGAGCGAGGCAGTTAACAAGGTCGTATTTAGTTTTATATGTTAAGTTATTGTAACTTGTAGTTCCCCGTATTCCTGATTCAGTGTCATATTCTAAGGACTTGTTATTTTAAATCTAGAAATCTTCTCCAATTAACGTAACATTTTGCCGTCAATTCAACAGAGAATTTCATATTTTCAGAAAGTGTTCAACAAATATCGGATATTATACGAAATATGTTTTTTTNATTCACACCCATTTCATAAATCACCGCTTCAGGGGAGGTGCGTCAGAAAGGGCATTCGGCACCATGAGTATTCCCCAGCCAAAAATCCTAAGAAGCATCATATCCACCCCCATCTGAGCCGACCCCACATTAAGTGGGAAAAAGGCTAGGAAGAAGTTAGTGTAAAATTCATTATGACTCTGAAAGGCTAAACCTTCACAACATTTATCTACAAAAAAATAAATTTATCTACAATAATGTAGTGTAATTAGAAAAAATTCAAAATAAGAATACAGGGACCCTGAAGATGATTCTAAACTAGCAGCACAACCACGGACGATTAAATTGCAATAGACTGTTTAACAAAAAATAAATTAATTGATTGTTTATAATAAAATTGCATAATTAATAGAGCACATACCTTTTTATTTAGTAAATATTGTTCTCCAAATGTATAATGTTGTAAATCTAGATGCTATATGAATAAATATTTATTGAAAATATAATTTGGATATATATTAGACCCGTTTCCTTCTCAATATTTTTATTAAAATAAAGTTTTAATACTTGGGGTATAATTACGAGCTCCTGAATTTCTTTTAGTATCATTGTTTTCTTTAAATATAAATTATTTGCTTTTAAATTAAATATAAAAAAATTTTTTGCACATGTTTATTGAAATTTTGAAGAACTTTTCTAAATTCCTCGTAAAATATATCATTGAACACTTTCATTTACACATGAAGAAACTAAAATATCAAAACATAAAGAGAACGTGAATAGAAATTATTTTATAGAAACTTGGTCGTCTCGTCGACAACTTTGCTAAGATGAACTTTGTCCCTGCTACGTTGCCATGTGTGTCGTAATATTACGTTGCCGAATTGACAATTACTCAGCGTATGTTTTAAGATTTTTCTAAGCAATGTGAGAGCATGAATTAAGGTTTCGTTCATTACAGCTCCCAAACAGATATTACGAGCTGAATTGTGGTATAAACCATTTTCAAAAATCAGTTCACAAGTCTCAAACGGATTCAAACCCACCTTGTGGTGACAGAACAATAATAAAAGTGCTTTAGTGTTCTCAGCCAATTACACTTATGCTGGAGGAGGTAAAATGTCTGTTGAAAAATTCGAACAAATAAATAGCCACTCGAGTCTGCGTGTTTTAGTCGTTTTGACAATGAATGACATTCTTTTTTTCTTGAATTACCTGTAGTCATACCGCGGAGTTTAAGATTTAATAGATTTATAAATAATATAATTAATTGAGTTGAGAGTGCAATTACAATTAAAATTATTTTATTTGATACCAGAACTTTGTAATATTTGTAATAATAAAGTGAAATTATACTTTGAAATTAAATTGACGTCATCCTCAGAATTATTTTAATAATTCTGCATAATATCATTATTTAGTATACCTTGTTGAAATAAATTCTTTTAACTGCATCTGTAAGTAGTGTTACAATATCTTATCTCATCTGATCAGATAAGTTCGTATTCCTCTGTGGAGGGGGAACCTGTGTGAGAGGAACAAGGAATAAGGTGTGAGGTTCCTTATGTGGGACAGGTTCCCCCTCCACAGAGAAACACGAGCTTACCTCCAAATTGTTATATCGTGGATAAATATGTCACTAGAAGATGTAATTTATTTGTTCCTTAAGTAGTTTTATATTATTTATAACTCGAGAATTAAACTTTTGTGTTATTAGTTCATATTTGAGACAAACGTTTTCTATATTTATTTAATTCCTTTTCACATATATGAAAAACTTAAGAGAATCGCAAATTATGTGAAATTACTTTCGACAATACACATCATTTGTAGGCAATGAGATTTGATTTCCATACTTCACTGTATAAATATAAGAAATTATAGGAATATTTATAAGTAATTTGTGATTCGAATTATACCAATTCCATACGAAATCTTGCAATTATATTCAAATTCTGTTAAAAACTATATATTATCACAGTATTACGCAAACGTTTTTTACAGAAACTCTAATATCTTTTACATTGCCTATGAAGACCTCTCGAGACAACGAATCTCGAGATGTCGTTTAAATATAGAGAATGGTAAAGTTTATTGAAATCAAGAATATACAGAATATTTTTGGTATAGAAGTCCAAAATGTGTTTTTAAAAAAATACAAAATATTTCTTTAATAGCGTTGTAATTAAACATTTTATCTCGTTACGATTTACCCGCCGCATGATGTCTTCCAAATATGAGCGCCGTTTCAAATAGACCTACGATTGGTCGAACGAAACTTCCCCTCTCGAAGGGATAGCAAGAGGAGGGAGGCGTTGCAAACCTAACAGATCCTAAACTGGTCAGAGCGTGGGACTTAGAAAAATAAATGGGTCCTTTTATGTTATCAGTAGAGTACGTAGAAGTCACTTCAATGGTGTTCCGTAAATAAATATTTATTTAGTATGATGTTATTTATGACACTGACCGGCAGAAGATATATATTCCTTTTATTTTACGAAGATATATTGGTAATGTACGGAAGAGAAACAGAACACAAATATATGCTCTAGAAGAATATTTTTTCTGCAATGTCGTAATCATTATGTTTTTTCAAATCATATTGTTAATCAGTTTACTTCTTAAGATAACTTATATGTACATATCTGCCCGTTTAAGAAAGATATCAGTGATATTAGTCATCAGTTCAAATGTTGTGTTCAGAACTTGGAGAATACATATGAAAAATAAGTGAGATGAATAATAAAATAGTTCAGATTGTACGTACGCTGCAGAATATAGTACCTATGGACATTATCAAAGAATTTGAAAACAGTGAGAGAATCATTAGAAATAATTTGTTCTAAAAAAAAGAGTAATCTTAATTAAGAAATTTAGTGCATTGTTCCTCTGAGAGCTATGGTAATGTTTTTCGTGAATAGAACAAAAACAGACATTCCTGGAGATTTTCATGAAATTCTATCGTATAGGGAAAGGTTTTAACCGAGTTGCAACAAAACTGACTTTTCACTTGATGATATAATTAGTGGTCTAGAAACGGGAATGGAAATTGTAGAGAATTAATCGGAAAGGAATATTTTGAGAACGCATTATAAGAATCAGAGTACAAATTATGTCATTTACCTGGATAGAAGATAACTAGGAACCATGTTGATGAAAGTCAGGATCGTACGTTCAAAACAGCTAAAGCCTTCTTAAACAACAAAGATGTTATAATTACTAAAGCAGACAAAGAGAATGTAACTGTAGCTTTGAATAGAAAGATGTATGATATAAAGATTAATGAATTACCTCAGGATGAACATACATACAAACGGATTGCTAGATGCCACATCTGATTTAGAGAATAAATGTAAAAGTTTTATTCAGGATCATTTAGGCGGTCGTTACGTTGATACAAGCACAGATTACCAACTTAAAGTCCATAATAAAGAAGCTCCTCGATTGTATGGATTGCCGAAAATACACAAACGTTTCTTAGTAAATGAGGGTGATCCTCTTAGATCTATTGTTTCGTGTATCAATAACCCTTGCGGTATGTTATCAATATTTTTAAAGAAAATTACAGAAAAACATAAATATGGCTTAATGAGTCGAGCAGAATTGAAGAAAACTCGTGATATAATTACTGTAGAGAATGATGCTATAATGGTATCTTTTCTTGTACGTACAAGCATTATTTACTAACATCCCTTCTGATATTATCATTCAAATAATCAAACGTAGGTGGGAAGAAATTAAACCACATACTAAGATACTCATGCGACGTTTTTTAGAAATACACATGTTTATTTTAGAATCAGGTTATTTTACGCATAATGAAATTATTTTCAACACATTTTCCGAACCCCAATGGATGGACCGTTACGTCCCGTCTTAGTTTAAATATTAATGAACGATTTAATTTAGAATTAAGCATAAAAGATTCAGGATATAAAGTTAATCACACTATACGTAGATGATATGTTCTTGATTCTTCCCAAAGACAAAGTGAAATAAACGTTTGAGGTATTCTATTCATACCATCACATATTGAAATTTAAGGTCAAAAACGAAGTTGACTACAAGTTACCATTATTAGACATGATGGTTCACACTCACAAACACCAATAAAAAACTCGTTACCAATGGGTACCGAAAACCATGTTCTTCAAGGTGGATGATCAATTTTTTTTTCAAACCAACCTTACCGCCAGAAAATAAATTGCGCCTACAACTTTATTAACAAAGTTTACTCTCTGAGTGATTAATTCTTTCATGATTCTAACAAGGAAAAAAATCTTACCTAAAATCCTAAAACTTAACAACAGACTAATTATATAATTAATAAGTCTACTGTCAAGACGCAGAAACTACCAAGACAAATAAAATAATAATATAAACTTCTATATGTCAAGAATCTATGTGAAAAAATTAACAAATTCATTAGAAACAAAACTCAAATGAAATGTTCATTTTACAACAGGAATAAAGTAAGAAATTTATTTACCAATCTCAAGTACTCTGCGTCTAAAGAAAATAGATCCCATTTAATTTTTAAAACAATATTTAGACTTCACAGACACCTATATAAGAAGTTGAACACAATACTTCAAAGCTAAGAAGTATCAATATAAATTCTCCATAAAAACTAACAAAAGAAACATTGCATAAGCTACACATAGAGAAACGTAGAATTGACGTTAATTCTCTTGTCGTTAAAATAGACCAGGATAAAATTAAATTGAAATGGTTGGAGATGATGTACAACAAAAAATAAAAAATGCAATAAAATATAGAACGTATATCAGGTTGCCTTAGTGTATATAATACTGTATATGTATAGTATAAGTTACAAAGTCACATAAGTACCAAAAAGAAAATAATTTAAATAAGTTAAATGACTCAAAGGTATTATAAATCAGATAAATCTGTATAGGATAACCTTTATAATAATGTTTTACTTAAACAATTATTTATATGTGATTAATAATAGTTGTAGAATTTTCCTAATAAGGAAACGTGTAAGAAATATGTAGTAATATTGTATTAAAGTGTTTGTTTTATAAGACATGCTGCTAACTAGTGTATTCAATGTATATAATTTGTCCGCATTGTATTTTATGATATTGTGTGTTGTAATGTATAATATTGAGTATTGTATTCTTTGATTGGGTTTTGTATTTTGTGATATTGGGTTTTGTATTTTATGATATTTTGTTTTGAAATGAGGGATACAGTGTATTCAATTCTATGGACATACGTGTTTATTAATGTGGAAATGTAATGTATTTAATTTAATTTAGAATGTGACAGGAGGAGACGCAAATATGAGTCACCTGATTAGTTAGACATAAATACCACACTTTAGCAAGAAATGCTACCGCTATGTCAAGAGTGAGGAGTGACGATAAGTGAGGAGATAATTTAAGAGAAGTGAATACATTGTATCGCATTGTACTTGTTATTGTTGTTTCTCCGGAGATTTATTCCTGTGAAATGTGACAAGATGTCATAAATATCGAAACGTAGGCTGAAATTCTCCATTTTATTTTCTGACCTTCTTCCTGAGTGTTGGTAATCAATTTTAGTTATATATTATTAATTATATGTACATGTGACTATGTATGTATGCTTCATATTGGGTTTCTAAAGTGCATTTAAGGCTATTATTGAACTTCGAAAATTATACAAAATGCTCAAGAAAATGAGATTCAAAATTGAGGTATATTACTCAATGATATAAAATGGCATTACTATTTAGGGGAAAGTAATCATTTTGATAACTTTTACGAAAGAAAATACATATATAAACACGGTATTATTGACAGGCAATTTTATACCCTCTGAGTGAGCGTCAAATTCCCTTTCATTATTCCATCAGTCACTTTCGAATAAGGTGACAGGGCAATTCGTGAGTTCCAAGGTTTCATTTATATCAATAATGAACGCTACAACATGCTGCTTTTAAGGATACCTCTCGGGATCGCTAGGAAAATAATATTGATCCGTTGTCTAGTGTGATTCGCTGTAGACGGGAGAGAATGAAGGTTGAGAACAGAAATCCCACCCCATCTGAGATTCAGTCGAACAAGCGGCTGAGTGCCGCGAAATAGAGGAACTTGGGCTCTGGGGGAACGTCGGTCTGCATTTACACAAGCATCGCTCTTTCCGTCCTCTCCTGGCTCCTGCCATTCACGGCGATCGAAGAACACGAAATATTTATTTCCTCACACGTCGAGTTTGTTTAGAATTGCAGAAAGCATTGACGGCATACCATGATATAAAGCTCAGTGAAAAATATATCAATATATTTGTGCAATCTTTTTTAGGGGAAAAATATTTTTATTTAGTGCATTGAGTATTTTTCTATATTCCTGAAACTTATATCAATGTATCTAGTTTATTTTTCTCATTGAAAATATCCACTTGAAGACATCGGCGTAACAGCTGATGCATCATCAAAGTTTCCCACTGGCGTAATGATCTCTCGCGAGAACATGTAAGAGGTAAAAAGTTTGTTCGAAATATTATAATATTGAGCGAACTAAAAAAAAACACCGAATATCTTATTTATTAAAGATATATTGCATGAAAAATACCTCCCGTTTAACCAAAGCCATCCCTTGTCATCAATTTCATTACGAGTTTCCACCTGACATGTATCATGTGTTTATTCAGTAAGAAACGCACAGTATTGTAAATGCACTTTTTGTCCAAATTTTCGCCACTTACACCTTCGCTTCGTTAAATATTTCTCGCGAAAAACTTTTGAAAAACATTTAACTCTTGAATAGTCCGCTTTATAACACTGATAGAATTTAGTAAGTATTACCAAGTAAGAATAGAATGAAAACTTCCGGAATAACGTGTTTCAGGAGTTAATTCAAGGAACCATGATTTTAAAGCATACATTAGAGAGGATTTAATATGACATTCATTAACTAAAAACTTGGGTATTCGTAGAATACGAGAGACATAAATCCGAATGACGAATATTACTTAATAATCTAGAGGCCTCTTTTCACATTTAAATGTTGAGTCAATCTTATCGTCTCTATTACACTTCAATGTTCAAATATTCGTTGATTATCAATAATGTACATAAAACAGCAGTGTTCAAAGATCCTAATATTTTAAATCAGAAGTTTATTTCATTCCGTCACTAAAACACAACAGAATAAATAGTACATTGTAAGGAATTCAAATGCAATAATATTACCGGAACATTGCAAAGTAGTGGATGGTCATATTAAACAAAACAAAGTAGTCTCCATGATGAGAAAGGTTTTTAATTTATTTAAATTGTAGAAGGTATATAACTATAATGAAAAATATCTTTATTTCAGAAATTGCTTGTGCCACCACACCTATTTAAACAGGCGCATTTATGAAACCACAAGTCGCTTTGCTCGATGGGGGTTTTACCCCCAGACCACAATATAACGGGCTGCGCCCGTGCTAAGGCATCTAGAGGGAAAAAACCTTATTGCTAGATTAAAATGATTCACCACGTAGATCATCGCACGTGGAGTTCATCCGGTGAAACTTAATCTAAAAGCAGAAAACAGAATTTTTGCTGCACCGTATAATTCATAGTAATAAAATTATACGAAAAAATACCTGATTTATTGTATGTATTTACTATCATGAATAATTTTCAAATCAAAACATAAATTCCTCGGATCAGTTTCTCGTAAATATTCTAAACTATTTTTCTCTAAATTATTGGTATATGCATACCAACGTTACCGATTTATATGTTATTGAAATAAATTATGCCTATTACTTGTGTTTAACGCTCCACTAGGTAACATTGATTTAATTATTACCAATTAATGAAACACCTTTTCACTTTCTTCCATTTAACGTTCGCAACTTAATTTGTCGAGGCTGGAACGTATGTCCTATCAGAAAATATGAACGTAAAATTTCGAGTCATGTTTTACATTCATTCCCTGTTAATTGGTAATTACACACTGAAAAAAACAAAATGAAAGAATAAAGCGATACAAATTCTCGATCAATACTCAACATCATTTTATTGAATATTGATATTTTATTCCTTGAGTGGTAATGCTCATGGCAAACTGTACTCAAGGAGTAAACAAATGGACCACCTGCATGCAAAACATACAAGGAGTAAAACAACAACTAACTTATAATGATGAGTATAAAAGAGAGATGACTGATGTAATTACTATTTCACGAGAAGCGTTGAAACATGAACTAATCTATTATATCGTAAAGAGCATTAAAAATTACATAAATGAAGAAAATAAAGTCACAGTATTCCGATTAATGTCTTTGCAATTAACATGAGATGCAAATACGGTCCATTGTTGGACGTATTGTACGAGATTCAGGAATAGTGAATTTTATAAGAAAAATTAATAAATACGTTTAGAGTAGAACATAAAACATTGTAATGAAATATGAAATTAAACTAACATACTTTTACTTCGTAAAAATTGTTTTTTGCCTAAAACGCAATTCTTTAAGAACGTAAACAAACTTTTGAAATGAATAAAAGAATCGATACAGATTTTCACCGCCTGCTGCATAAATGAATTGGCTTGACCATGCTATATTGAAAAATAAAACACTACAGAATGTATAATGATCTTAGTTTTGCACTATTAAAGATCGTAAAACGAATTTCAATTTCAGTACTACAAAAAATTCAAAGCGAGTAATATGGAATATGTCAAGGAAAATGATACATTCCCTAGTATCTCGCGTATTCAAAAACTAAGTCTGGCAATGTAAGTAATAAGTATCTTTGCAATGTAAAGACAATACAAATACGTACCTGAGCTAATCAATCAGAAAAGTCATACTACACATTAATGGATAAAAGATATTTTCACGAATAAAACTTCACTACGATTACGATAGATCAGTCAGTTACACATACGGGTTTATAAATATATGACTCGCTGGGGGTTACACCCCCAGACCCCCAAATAACGGGCTGCGCCCGTGCTAAGGCGTCCAGAGGAAAAAACCTTATTGCTAGATTTAAATGATTCACCGCGAAGTCCATCGAACGCGTAGTGCATCCGGTGACACTTAATTTAAAAGCTATAAATACGTTTTTGCGGCGCCTTATAATACCAATAAAATTTACATCAAAATGACTTATTTATCTAAGTATTTACAATCATCAATTATTTTCAAATAAAAATATGAATGCCGCAGATGTTTGTCGTAAACATTCTTAATTATTATTTCCTAAATTCTTGGTACATGCTTACCAACGTTACAATGTATATATTAATAAAATAAATTATGCCTACAACATGTGTATTGCCTCTGAACTAGGAAACGTTGATTTAATTATTACAATTTATGAATCACGCTTTGCACTTTCTTGCATTAATTGTACGAACCTCTATTTGTCGAGTCTGGAAACCAATGTCCTATCAAAAGATATCAATGTGAATTTTCAAGTCATGTGTTACATTCATTCCTTGCTAATTAGTAATTATATACTAAAAATACTGAAACACATGTACGAAATGACAGAATAAATCGATGAAAATTCTCGACAAACACGCAACATAATTTTATTGAATATCGATATATTTCTTGAGTCGTAATACTAAAGGTTAACTATATTCAAGGAGTAAACAAAGGGGCCACATGCATACAGAAATTACAAGGAGTAAAACAACAAACTTATAATGATACATATAAAAGATATATAACAGATAACATTTCTTTTTCATGAGAAACGTTCTAACATAATTTAAAAATTTATATCTTAAGAAGACTTAAAAGTTTCACAATTAAAGAAAAATGTACTCTCAATATTTCGTTGAATGTCTTTGCAATGAACGGGAAATGCAAATTCGGTCCATTTTTGGACGTAATGTAAGAGATTAAGAAATAGTAAATTTATCTAATAAAATTTATAAATACGTATAAACTAGATTCTTAAATATAAAAAGAAACTAACATACTTTTATATAGTATAAATAATTGTTTCTTGCCTAAAACGTTAATCTTTTAAATGTATACAAACATTTGAAACGAATCAATGAGTCGATTCAAAATTTCACGGCCTGCTGTATAGAAAAACGACTTGTTCATGTCTTATTGATAAAATTAAAGCACAATATAATTTATAATGATTTTATTAATTTCACTTTTAAAAATCTTAAAACGAATTTCAGTCTCAAATTATTAAAATAAAATCAAAGTAACATGTCAAGGAAAATGATTCATTCATATAAGTATCTCACGTATTCAAAAACTAATTTTGGCAGTGTAATTAATAAGCATGTTTGCAATAAAAATAAAATACAAATACGTACCTGAACTAAACTTTGACTATACTTATACGACATATTATTGAATAAAAGTTATTTTAACGATTGAAATTTTACGATTACGTTTTGCAACTTATCATTGTTATTCTTCTGATCCCGTTTCAAATGACCACAAACAAAATTATATTAAGAATGCAGAATTTTATCACTGTATTTCGCTGAGTCTCTTTGAAATGAACGTAAAACGCAAATACGTTTTATTGTTGTACTTATTGTAAGAAATTTCATAGTAGGGATCGTTATAAAAATAATTTAAAAATACGTTTCAAGTATAACGTTTACAACTGATATGAATTATGAAATTAATTTCACATTCTTTAACATGGTAAAAATTATTGTTTCTTGTCTATAGCTTCATTCTTTAAGAACGTAAAACAAACTTTTTCAATGAATAAAGGAATCAATACAAATTTCCACGGCCTGCTGCACACTTATTAAAATAATGAAAACACTATATAATTTATAATGATCTTAGTTTTTGCAATTTTGAAGATTGTAAAGATAATTTTTAAGAATTCAAAGTAATATCAATCTTTTAAAAATTCAAAGTAATATCAATCATGTCTAGAAAAATGATATATTCCGTATAAGTATCTCACGTATTCAAAAACACATTTTGGAAACGTGAAGAATAAGCATCCTTGCCATATAAATAAAATACAAATACGTACCTTAGCCAAACATTTACAAAAACGCATACACTATAATGAAGAAATGTTCTTTTGTCGAATGAAACCTGACTTCAATTACGTTTTGAAACTTATCATTGTTATTCTTCAGATCCTGTTTCAAATGTCCACAAATACAATTACTTAAAGAATTTACTTACCACATTTCGCTGAGTATCTTTGCAAAGAATACGAAATGTAAATTCGGTCCATTGTGGGACGTATTGTAAGAGATTCCAAAATAGAATATTTATTAAAGAAATAAATAAATACATTTTATATAATACTGTTGTGATGTATAAAATTAACCTAACATTCTTTTACATGGTAAAAATTATTGTTTCTAGCTTTAAACTATATTCTTTACGAATGTAAACAAACTTTTGAAACGAATCAAGGAAACTACACAAAATATCACGGTCTGCTAGCTTTACATGACGTATCTTGACCAGATCTTATTGATAAAATAAAACCACTATATAATTTATAATAATCACCATAAACTTTTCGCTTCTAAAGATCGTAAAACAATTTGTTATCACAATTCTACGAATACATTCTATGCGAGTTTTATCAAACATCTCAAGGTCAATGATTGATTATTTATAAGTATTTCACGTATTCAAAAACACACTTTGGCAATGTTAACAAATAAAATACATATACGTACCTGAGCAATTCATTCACAAAAACACATACGACACATGAATAATTAAATGTTGTTTCGACGAATAAATATGGACTACAATTACGTTTGGGAACTAGTCATTGAAAACTAATTTGAAACGGCATCAAAGATACGATTTTTGTCACTTAATTTTTGCACAAAGACACAAAACAATTAGCACATATATTACACAATACAATAACACGTCTATAAAACCTTAAATAACTTTGATTAACATCCCAATACGATTCTTCTAACGTTCGCAGCCATTGTACAATATTTTTGTAAACAAAACATTCGAATAGGAAATGGATATGCCTTAAGTTGTCTAATTTATATCCAAACAATATTTTCAATAAAAATACATTCATATAGCATCTAGATTTATCATATACATTTGGAGCACAAAATTTAATAAAGAAAAAAGTTATATGCACTTATTGAATTAAAATAACAGTATTCGTTGCATTGAAATAGCATTCGCATTTGTATGACTTGCTAAGAATAGAAATACAGAGGTTGAAAAACTACGCATCTTTATTACACTTGAATAGTTTTAGACCTCGTGTTTCTATGTGGAGGGGAACCTCACACGGACTGAGGGTACTAATGCTTGTCTGATCAGATAAGATAAGATATTGGAAACATTTGCTTTTAAATAAAGATGAACAGGAAAGAAAGACACAACGCGGAAAGAAACAAGGAAAGAAGGAATGAATGAAAGAAAGAGAGAATGAAAGGAAAAGAAGGAAATCAAGAAAAAGAATGAAAGGAAGGAAGGAAGGAAGGAAAAAAGAAAAAGAACCTATGGTATTAATAAGAGTTAATACATTTCAATTTGATTGGAATAAATAAAAGGGATTTGTCTTTTTTTATTTATTCATATCTGAAACGAGGTTTTCATATTATTGATCTCTGATTATTTTTTTAGGTTGCACGATTACTACCAAATTGTTATATCGTGGATAAATATGTCACTAGAAGATAAAATTTATTTGTTCCTTAAGTACTTTTATATTATTTATAACTCAAGAATTAAACTTTTGTGTTATTACTTCATATTTGAGACAAACGTTTTCTATATTTATTTAATTCCTTTTCACATATATGAAAAACTTAAGAGAATCGCAAATTATGTGAAATTACTTTCGACAATACACATCATTTGCAGACAATGAGATTTGATTTCTTTACTTCACTGTATAAATATAAGAAATTATAGGAATATTTATAAGTAATTTGTGATTAGAATTATACCACTTCCATACGATATCTTGCAATTATATTCAAATTCTGTTAAAAACTATATTTTATCACAGTATTACGCAAACGGTTTTTACAGAAACTCTAATATCGTTTACATTGCCTATGAAGACCTTGCGAGACAACGAATCTCGAGATGTCGTTTAAATATAGAGAATGGTAAAGTTTATTGAAGTCAAGAATATACAGAATATTTTTGTTATAGAAGTCCAAAATGTGTATAATAAAAAAATACAAAATATTTCTTTAATAGCGGTGTAAGGAAACATTTTATCTCGTTACGACTTACCAGCGGTACTACTAGTCTTCCAAATATGGGAGCCGTTTCAAATAGACCTACGATTGGTCGAACGGAACTTCCCGAGTCGAAGGGGAAGCAGGAGGAGAGAGGCGTTGCAAACTTAACAAATCCAAAACTGGTCAGAGCGTGGGACTTAGAAAAATAAATGGGCCCTTTTTTGTTATCAGTAGTGTACATTACTCCTCTCTTCTATAATACGTTGAGAGGGTATAATATTATACAAATGACTCTAATGACCTTACCGTTGACGAGCTCTAAAGCCCCACAAAAAATATATACATTTTCCATATTTTGTAATACTTAATTTTATTATCAGTGTTTAATAAAAAGTATTTGTTATTCAACTTAATATTGAGGAGGGTATTTGATGGTCCATTAAAATATCATTTTGATGATTGATTGCTCTGACAATATAAATTGTCATTGCCTTGAGATGGGAAGGACCTAAAAATGAAACATCTAGGATTGGTAATTGATTTGAACTTGTCTTGAAAAAATCATATGCAGAAGAGAAAAGAATGAGCTACGCAGAAGCGTTAGAAGTTTTTATTTACTTAGGGAAAGTTGCTCAAGAAAAGTTCTCATAAATGTTTATCACGCACTGAAAGGATGTAGATTGAATTATTGCATGATGTACAATTGCTTCTACGTCACATCCCGTCAGCGTATAAAAATGTTTTTCATTCGTAGAGGCAGATGTTCTTGTAGGGATGCATTCTTGTATGGTTTCTGACGAGTAAATGTGTGTCAAAATCTAATTTAACTATAGTGCAATATTATTACCTGTATTGCTCATAAAATATTTAACTAATAATTTAAGTTTCTAATAATTTAAGAGAAATTAATTATTAAAAAATTGAATAATTATTAAATAATTTAAGAGAAATTAATTAAAAAGAGACTACATTTATTTTGTTTACTTTAGATAACAGAGTCTTTTCCAAAAATCCAACGTTAAAAATCTCTCAAATCTTGCAACTGAGTGTGAGGAGTTTAATATATTTAATTTTCTATAATTTAAAAACTTTTATTTTAAACATTCTGTTGTATTAGTACAGTAGTGCTAAAATCCAAGTACCAAGTTAGCACAATTAGTTTAAATCAAATGTGATTATTAAATAAGTTGAAACTTGGGCAAGACAATCTTTCTTTTTGTTTCTTGAATTTGGTGTTGTAAATAATGTAACTATTCTTGACGCTAGTATAAGTATAAACTTTATTTTAGTTCTATTTAAAAGTCAATTCAGATTTTTTGTATTTTTTGATAGTTCACGTTATTTGTAGCTGCTGATCACCCAATCATTCTGAGCCTTCGAAGTTATTTTATGGGGAAGGAAATCCTGACACAGGCTACTCCTTGTATCCCTAATTTATTTTACATTAAGTTCCTTTTTTATAATTTATGTTCTATATAAATTGAAATATTAATATTTGTGTTATCAAACGTGGGTGTTTTTGTGACATGAATTTGTATTGAATTGAAAATTTTTCTCTTGTANTTGTACCACTCTTTCAAAATGAAACATCTTTTTGCTCATTTTAGTGTAATATTACTTAGTATTTTAGTGTATAAAATATATTAAATTTTCACGACCACTTTCCAAAGAAAGCTCATAACTAAAAATTAAAATAAACATTTTGAAATGTTTCAAAATAGTATATAATCTTAATTATTTAAAAAGAATAGAACTAGGATGTTTTGAAGAAGTAAAAAATTATATTCTAAATAAATTATATAACGAAGCAGGTAGGGTTTCATTAAAACAATAGCACAGAGAGGATTTTTTTCGCTTGTGAGCTACAAAACCAAGACAAAATAGACAATTTAACAGAAACTATGTTACAAAATAAAAGTATAAGAAAGTCAAAAAGTCTAGTGTCAGTTTTGAAATGGCGACAGTCAAATTCAGAGCACGAAACCAATAAATGACACACTCAAAAAAACACTCTCATCTAAATCAAATTCCCTGGCTACTCTCACCTCAGTATGACCCAATTCCAATCGTCCAGTGATTTCACCGCGGTCAACGTTCGTCGTATGCTACCACCATTCATTTACACGCTTCAAGTGGGTATCTCATCAGCAGCTCGGCAGTGCTTCAGCACAACTCAATCAAATGTAATGGTAACCAAACGCTCAGGAAAACAGGTTGGAAATTAATTCCTTTAGACGGTGTTTCAGTCAAAAAGTATCAATAATAATTGTTCCGTCGATTTCAAATGAATATATTTACACTATTCCATTTACAATTGTGTAGGAAGTTAATATTTGTAAAGCAATATATACTCTAATTTAAATTGGATATTAGTGTTGGTGAGGTATTCACTACATTCATACTGGAAGAAAACTAGAAGGGTAAGTTGTCTTAATTTGGAAAGTATTTCCAATGCGGAGTTTATCGGATCAAGGTCTTGCTAGCTGAGTTTTTATGATCATTCTTAGTGGTCTTCGATTTTGAGCGCGACAATGAGTAAATAGCGTGAAGTACCAGAGAGTGGCTGATGTTTTTAGTTTTGGCGCGTAATCGAAGTTGATTAGTGGTAGATGTTTATTGCCTTTTCTCGTGATACTTAAAATTATATCTTTTCTACGTAGGCATTTAGTAAAGTAAGGACTGTATTTGGTGTATTCATTTCGTGAAGGGATCTTTTTTTAACTTAATGCGAATTATTATATCCCTTAGATCAATCCCTTTCTATTATTTCTATTATATCCCTTTCTATCTAAAAACAACTACATCCTTTCATCTGGCATGATTAAGATACCGCAGCTGGAAAAGTACATTCCAAGAGTTTTGAAGAGTCTGATGACTTACATTCTCCGATATTTTATATTCCAGTTGATACTTAAGTTTTAAAATTCACAAGTTTTACTTATTATATTATAGAGGAAAACATATTACAAAGATTTAGAAAGAGACTCAATGTTTTCCTCTATAATATATAAAAACTCTTTCAACACCCTACCGTCACCTAATAAGATTCACTTTATGAATAAAATAGTGGTCTTCTAAAATTGTAATATTGTCCCGTGGACCAGGGAAAAGTCGGGAAAAACATTCCCAACAGCAGTGAAAAAAACAATGACAAAACTGCTGATCTGGAACACACCAGAACATCCCGTAAAACAAGTTGTTGCGTCGAAGCGCTGTTCCGCCGCGCGACCTGGGATTCAAATCAGTGCGAGCGGTTAAAAACCGTCCTGCAGGCCGCGTCCACTGCGGTTTAGGTAGAGGGGGTTGATGGTGACGGTAGAAGGACGGCAGGAAGTGGATCTAGGAATAGCGAAGCGTTGCCCAAATGGCGAGATATCGAAGGGATGATCGGTGGAATGGAGGGCAAGGATGCGGGATTGGAGGGTGTGCGCATGGGGAGGCAGTGCGGCCGAATAAAGCAGGGGGAAAAATTGAGGCGACCTCGAGGCTTTAAGGGGAAACGCCGTGGGATGGGTCCAGGAGCGACATGAGAGGGAGGAGACCTACAGGGAAGAACGGTGGGTGGAAAATGGAGGTGGAGAAGAGGGCTGGGGAAAGCACGAACATTCGGTCCCTAATTCGGTTAGCGAGAGAATGTCAATGTGTACACCCACACGTATGGTCACGTTAGCCGCTCGGACAAGCTGATATTTTTTTATGCGGAAATTTAATTAGGATTAAACTTTATCGTTCGTCCCAAACAAAAGACAGGATCCATGCGGGATGAATAGAAACCAGCCTATTGTGAAATTTGTGTCTCGTGCAACGCGTGTAATGAATGAGTGGAAGATGAATCGCAGAACATACATCTCTTTACGCTTTTTTATCCAAATAAATGTCGTTAAAAACTGGAAATTGGTGAAGCAAAAATTACTTTTCCTTTGTAGTCTTTATTTTTACTTATGGCTTACGGCGAGGTTCAGACCATGAAGCTTTCTCTTCCACCAAACCATGCTTTGGGTGATAAGATATAGAAAAGAAAATACGTTGGGGTCTCAGGAAAGGGAAAGTACCGATCCGACCTTGGTCTGGAGAAGATGAGGTAAACCTCGCCCAGTTCGGACGCATGTGGATTTAAACCAATGCTCTCCCATTCAGTGGCACAAAGGGAGTGAGAAACAACCACTACACCGTTTCTGTCGATAGTACAAGAGATTCGTTAT
Organism: Laupala kohalensis; assembly: GCA_002313205.1. Classification (NCBI taxonomy): domain Eukaryota; kingdom Metazoa; phylum Arthropoda; class Insecta; order Orthoptera; family Trigonidiidae; genus Laupala; species Laupala kohalensis. Next base: position 1,178,269 of record NNCF01125882.1, on the reverse strand, counting down.
AATAAGTGAAATTATCATCCATACTTCTGACAACTTACTCGTGAAACAAAGGAAAAACCAACAGTCCACAGATATGGAGCAAATTATGTCATTTATAATTTTCGATAATGATTTTGAGAGAATTTTCCCCCAAATTACGGCTGTTGAAACCCAAGTCCAGCTTTATTATAGAACGAGAAGAAAACGCATACGCCAAAATCAATGTATGTACGATTTATGCCACGAGCACTGTGGATTAATTAAGTTAGAAGTAATTTTGGAAAGCCTAATTTGTGTCATGTATCATTATAATGTAGAAAGTGAAGTGTGTTCGCATAATGTCGGACGTATTATTGCCAGAGTGTTTGAAATGCTCCCATTCATGAATATACATGGACGTAACATTACGTCTGCGTAGGCTTCTACTAGACGCGCCGAACACGTCAAAATATGATGCAACTTATTTACGGAGGGAGTACTTTCATACGCATTAAGTTGTTATGCTCCTTGAAAAATACACATAATTCACACACAGTAGTTAACTTTTACAAATAAAGAGTGAATACATTTCACTTTGAAATTTAACTTCGAGTTAATTTTACGAGTGATTCTTTAACTCAATTTTCTTTTCTGTAATCAAAGAGAGAAGTGTCCGGGCCATGAAAAATGTTAGTGATAGTCTAACAAATTTAACTGATCAGTAAATGATATGGAACAAACGCAAAGCAAGGGATTATTGCTGTTAACGCAGCAGGGCGAAGAACGTAATGTTCCCCTATAACATGTAACATGTAACGAGTAACGAGTAAAACCTCTTGAACTGACAATGTAATCAAGTTCGTGTCATGTGTACACTTGTCGACAACAATAGAACCATATATNNATATATATATATATATACACATAAATGCCTAAGAAATAGACCCTCAATTTACATTTAATCACTGCAACCCAACTTAGAATTTCCGGGAATAAACTTATTCCAGATTATTTGTAAAGTCTCCCTTCAGTCTGAAAAGATTTTCTTATTAGTTTGTTGTCGACAAGAAAACAATAAAAAAAATAAAGCGGATTCTACGTCATATGATAATTTGTTTCGAATATACGAGTATTTAATTACAGACAAATGGATATTTATGTTCGGATATTTATGCGACTGAACAATATTTTGCCGCTATGAATCCTTTATTTACATTTATCTTATAAGAATAAAAAATATTGAATTGTTTTTTAGAAACAAAGCAATATTTCATACAGCAAACATTTCACGAAAAAATCACTGATTACTGTATTTATCCATGTTGTGTTTATGTCACAGGTTCCCGTGTAATTACACTGCACGAGTATACGAATTACATGTGTAATTTATTTAACTACTATATTGGAGGACTATATTTATTAGTCATAGTCGAGTAAAGCTATACCTAATAAAATTACAAAAAAGCAAGATTTTATTTATGAAGACAAATTTCAACTATTTCATCACCACAGCAAGTGCCTAACAAAAAATATATATAAAGAATTGAGCATGATACTTTACTTTGACTGATTTACTAACGATACTCTTTTCTTTTCAGTTACCTTCCCATGGTAAAAATTAATCGATCTAGTTCTCTTGACTGACAGTTTCATATTGCACCTTACTTCTCCACGGTTCACTACTGGCACATTTTGCGTCTATGTTATGGGTACAGCTGATGAGAGAACCTTAAGGCCATCCCAGTATCCGTTACCTATTGCCACGTTCTTGAAATGCACATTATATTGAAATAATTGCCAGCCTACATGTAGGTTAAAACTCGCCACGCTGCTTGCTTCACGATATATGCATAAAAAAGTTCTGAAACTAAATCGTAAGTATATTATATACGAATCCCTTGTACTACACTGGTACTTTTTGTGGGCACTCAATACCATACGTTCTAGTACTTAACACCAACAACAGAGTTTGATTGATAGTAATGTATAATAGAATTTCAAAATAATATCTCATTTAGTTTGAATATCTGATTGTGTTTTAGTACTCATACGCATCACAGCTGTTAAATAAATTGAAAATACAATTTGGCAGATGCAATGGCCACTGCAATAAACACGTTAACTCACATTAAAATTTGCATCTAATTGTTTTATAATCTTTTTAATAGTGGCTCACTTTCACTCAAATTTAATTCAATCAATTTTCTAACATTTTGTTTTCTAACTTTCTGTTTTCACACCTACAAAGTAGAACCTTTTAATGAAAAAATTATGTATAATTTTTGCGTTAAGACTGTGTTTAGAGTTGCTTGAACACTATGTTTAGAGTTCTCATGGTAAAAGTAATTGGTGCGAATGATTCAAACCACCCATGAATTTCGGTCAACGAGAATAAAACTCTTTAGATAAATTTCGAAGTGTAACGAAAGAGACTTATACAATATTTAAATATCTAGCAATGTTTCACGTATCTATATCTCATTAATTCATTAAGTATATCTCTTGAATATTACAGCATCTGAATTTCAACGCCAATTTCCATATTCTTCATCATTTCTTGCGTTGCATGTTTTAATGCATTTCTAGTATTTATTTTAGTTTTACATTGCGAACGATTACGAATCATTTAATGTTTTCCCAGTAGATGAACATTGATTAATCTTCTAAATTAGGTGGTTAATACGTGGTCAGTCTTTACTTCATTATGTGTTGAAGCTTTTGATAAACAACTCCCTTTATTCACTTTATTCATATCGCATTCATATGGCTTTATAAATGAGCGAGTATTTTAACATGACAAAGCATTTAAGTCGTATTTGAATAATTGAAAATTGAATGACGCTGTTGATATCATCGAAATACCCATTCGCCGGTGAATTACAATGACAAAAGCTGAGTGTGTGGAGAGAAAGTTAGGAGAGGAAGGAGAGAACAGATGAAATACAGTAAAGAAATCAAACACGAAGATCAAAACCAGATATGAAAAAACGAATGAAAATTATAGCCAAAATTTTTTTATATTCATTCCAAGTATTTGTTTTCACAACAGTTTATTGCAACAGCGGTAGAAATCGATGTACAAGTAGTGTTTAGAAGGTAGTAAAAGATGAGATTTTTTTCCGTAAGTATTAAATAACATATTGTTTGCTTTTTATTACCCTTATACATTATTCTCCCCAATAGTTTCAACCTATGAAAAGGCCTCATCCGCCAAAATCTGAATGAATACTAGAGAGTGCCATGATGACAGACGTTACCCAGCAATACCGAAGAACGCGGAGCAATTTTAAGGACTGGCATCAACTCTCGCGACCTGCTGTTAACGTATCCATTTCAAAAGGCTAGTGCAACGTGTAACCGGGGTGAAGTGACCTTCAGGGTCGCTTTATATTCTCCAAGCACGTGAGCTGTCGCGTGGCAAGAGGTCGTTCAGACCCACTTATCCACCGCCTGCCCGACCGACATCCTCCCCGCTGCACGCTTCTTCCCGTCCCCGCCAAGCCACCCGCCCTCTCCAGCGCACCTTGGTTTCCCGTGACGCCCCCGATGGCTTGCCCTCATCCCTCTGTCCCGCAGTCCTGCTCGTCCAACGCAGCGGAGAGGCGTAAGGTACACGTGGGGCCGTGTTTACACCGCTCTCGTGAGACACATTCTACATGAATTATTAAAGTTGTAAGCGTTCGATTCTTGCAAGATGATCACCGTAATGAATGAGAAGATTGTATAGTTTGTATGAATATATTGGACTTAATGAATCAATAACGATAAATAAACCGCAGATGAAACATATTAGTCACCACAAAACCCACATTTCGCTTCAAACTAAAACGTATTTCATAAACAAACTGTTTCAGAATCACTAACACGATTAATTCATAATGAGTAAATATTAATAAACAAATATTTCAATGCAATTTAAGATAAAGAATTAGAAATAAAGATTTCAGTTTCCTAGAACAATCCGTCAGTGACTTCAAAGATTAAAAATGTATTGTTCTATGTGAAATAAATACTAATTCAATATCCGCTCCAACTCCCCACCTAACATGATGAAATTTAAGTGAAAGGTACTGCCCAACCCTGATGCTATCAGAGAACAATACCAAATTTCATGTAAATATGTCCGCTCGTTTGGAACATTCAAGTTGTCGAAATATAGTAAACAACGTTCAACCAGGAGAGATTGAGCTAATCGTAAGTGTTCCCATTATTAATTTACTGAACAGAATCCTGACTCCAATGTATAATAACTATGATTGAACATCACGTCTCTTCTAAGATTTCAAAAACCTGATTATATATTTCTATGCTCACGTTTCTATTAAACAAAAAAATATATAACATATGGCACTGTAAATATAAACTAAATAAATGAATTTCTGTTCAGATGAAATATCGGACGTTTTGCAATATAGTTTTTAATAAAAATGAAAAGAATTCCCATATGAAAAATTTTTAACATTGTAATTGCGCTGCTGATGAAAATCTTATGCCACATATGTATTATGCCACGGAAAACAAATAATATGTATATTATTCTATTCATCGCATCGTATGAACACTTTCCCTAATTCATAAAACCAATATTTGGTGTTGTTCATTCCGAACAAATCCAAACAAAACGAATTCTTGATTTTATAATTATAACAATAATAACAATATTTTAATAATCTGAAAGTGAGCGTAACTCGGTGGCAGATAAAAGAAACAAGATAAAAATACATTGAAAAAGAAATACGCAAAACAAATAACAATTATGCGATGTAAAAACGTACTTTAAAACGAGCATACGCAGTACATATAACAGATAAGAAAACTAACACATTATTCAAGATAAATAAACATTAACACAAAAAAAAGAAACACGATTAACATACGAACATAGCCACAAAGAACTAATGTCATTTCTTTCCCTCTCATGATCACGTAAGACCCATTCTCGTACAATTATATGAAAGTCTTACTTTCACTAATTTAAGCATTGAACATTTGCTCTTCTCACATTGCTTTCCCGTCCCAAGTTTTACCTATAGCCAGTTCTTTTAACCTAATCCTAAAATAAACACAATGTTCAACAGTGGCAAACAGTTTGCATAAGAACACGCGTATTCTAATTTAACTGCTTTATACGCGCATTAAACTATCATACTACTTATATTCAGACGTAAATCCTACTTCTTGGTAAAGTATACAATCATACGAATTTCACACAAATAGAAATCAAATCATACAGTTCTCTATAAGACATACTAATTACCGAGCAAATGAAAAATTTAAGTTTTAGTATCCGGTCATGATATTTATCTGGGGTTAATAATGTTTCGGAAATAGCAACGTTTCGCAATCCTTTAATAGCGCTTAACAAACAATAAACTAAATTAAAGAAATTTTCGAACACATTGTTTCGATTCCACCCACAAAAATAGCGTTTCTGGGTGAAAACAAGGGAAATAATTGAAGATTCTTCAAATCATACAACAAATCATTACATTCTAATATAAAAATCTCGTGAGAGTTATTAAATCAATATTTGAAAATTAACTAAAGTTTCATTCAACACCAGTGAGTTTTACGAAGTCGGAGAACCTAAGGAAGGCATTTTCCCTTAAGTTCAATTTATTTGTGGAATAATATCTTATGTATTTTTTACAGTTACTCTCCATTCCTCAGATTTTGAAACTTTCAAGATCTACCACTGGACGCGACCAAATGTCGATAGAGTTCAAAACCAGGGTGATTAGAGCCGTTCACGTTTACTTATTTTAATGAGAATTGCCTAAGATGTAAAATAACTAAATAAATTCAAATGCCACCTGCAACGAAATAAAACCACTAACAGCCAAATTCTTGAACGTTTCTGTTTAAAAAAATTGAACTAAATGGAACTTCAAAGTAAACCCAGTGCAATTCCAGCAGAACTCCAAAGATTTTTTTTCTCGCAGAAATGCATATATTCATTTGTTTTGCACAAGGATTTATTTAACTCACTCCCATGCTGACCAATACAACAGAAAAGAAATGACAAAAATCCCCATTTTATGGACTTATGAGATAACAAATAATATTTAATGTTCGAGTTACAGAACATTCACGAAGCACACAACGACTGCGTTTTAAGTATGACGTACGAAACTGAAATTAGAAGATTCAGTTGAAAGTGAAAATTAAATCAGTTAAAACCATAGAAGAGAATTCCACCGATTGAAATTTTATTTTTGAAAAAGGAACCTTTGAAATGAAAAGATTGTATATCTCACACAGTTTTAATATATTTTATTTTGCCATTATTGGGAATATTAATATCTGAAGTAGAAGTGCCGTGTTAAGTTCAAATAAAACTACAAGATACGTCGGGCGATCGACCTCTTGAACCCCGTATAAAATAAATAATTTTATTAAATTAATAAATTTATTAATTTTTATTATTACAATATCAGCGCAGCATCTCGGCCATATGACCATTACCTGAGGTTGAGTATTGTTGTATGCAAGTCTCTATGTTTCAGGTCTCTTTCTTTGAAGTTTGTCTCACTGTTTTATCCTTGTATAGATATACGTATGTCTTGTTGGTTCTTCGTGCCATATTTTGTTCCATTTGATACGTTATTATTTCTCTTTAATACATTTATTGTCAAAAAAGCAGTTGCTCCAATTTTAACATTTGAGGAATAAAAGGTATTCACTTATTCGAATTTTAAACATAGTCCGTCAAGCAAGAAGAGTGTTCCACTTTGACTCTTACAGTCGCAACTCAATCAGGTCGAAAGTAGGTAAATATTTTTAATCCCCTCGTCACGCGCAACACACATTTCTGCTCATGCGCATATGTATGTCACTTCCTGATTCATCTCTTACCAAGAGTAGCTTTGAGTGCCGGACATGAATCGTACAGTCTAAGGTAAGCAAGGTCATAAATTGATGACCTCAATTGCTAGCTTCTGGAGATTTGAAAGGGAAACACAACAGCAATGAATTTGACGTTGTTTCATTAAAATACTTCTTTTGAAATATTTCTCGGTAAAACCCCTTTTCAAATCTGTTTCATGAAAATACATTGAATAAAAAAGACAACGTGAAAAATATTTTGTAGGAGGATATCTTTTGTTAGAACAGAAATTTACTTATGTGAAGTTTTTCATCACACACACCAGAGTGAAATCTGGTTATAACTAATTTTCAATTATGTTCAAATATAGTATATAAGATGGCTACAACAACAAGAACCCATTTTCTAACTTTTGATGCACGTAATGCGAAATAAAACACAAAGATCTCGTCTGTCCATTTCCTCTCCCATCAGTCAACGGCAAACGAAGAATGAAAAATTTCTTCAGTTTATTTTGGACTGATGAAGGTGAAGGCCAAAACGTCTCGTCTTCTAATCTTTCAGTGACTTAAATGTGTTCTAATTTTTATTTTCAATAAAACCACTCATATACAAGATGATGGTATGAAAAAATATTTATACTTTGCTTAGAACGATTTGAACTCTTTTAAAAAATAATTATGAGAAAACTAAAAGATTTTTGTCACAGATGCAATATAAAAAAGGAATTGTTCACTCAGTCCACCATTATGGAGCGGTATTTAGGTATCTCTTCTTATTAATGTGCAATAAAATTTGTCATATTCCAATAATACAACTAGTAAGGAATATTACAACTTTTAAATTCTTCCAAAATTTTTCTTATCTATATTTTCATCCATATATTTTGTTTTACATTGCATGTGATTTTCTGGACTTCATTTCTGGACTCAAAATATTCCAAAATATACCATATTTTTACAAGAATTAGAAATAAATTATTCGATTTAACTCACACTTTTGTTGCCAAATGTGCATAAATACTTGTAGATATCAATCCGTAGAATGCTTTCTATGAAATAAAGATTGAATTGTTTCCTTCATCAACAACGCAAGGAAAATGAGAAAACAGAACTAACAAACAGTTATGATATCAATGATTCCTAAACATATACTTCCCTCTTCATATAATATAAGGTTAACATTTTATGTACTACGGATGAGAACGATAAACTATTAACGTAAGAAATTCGCGATTTTTCAAGTTTTTTGTATAACAAGCTTATGTTGTGTCAATTTGCCTGAGGATGGTTCACAAAAAGGATTGAAACGTTGTATGTTATTTTATTTATTTGTGTTTTGGAGTAGATATATGTTGTTCTTTAAAAAAAGTGTCGATTTCTTTGTTATTAATTATATATTCAGACGGAAAATATGACTAATTTCAAGATTTCTTTTCTTGCATCGAAGACATTTCAAACATTCTGCACCGGTAACAGCAGTCCACAAAGTTTCGAACAATAGTTATCGGGTATACGTAACTTGAAATGAAACTGACCGTATTTCCGAAAGCGAATTACTCTCCGCGGCGACAGTCTCACGCACACGACCCTCGCTGAGAGCGGCACCTTCGCAAGCGCCCTTTCCCCTTCCGGCGACTCCCCGTCGCGCCTTGGTTCCGCTCATCACGCGTTCGTTTCCTCGGCCGCCCACGCGCCGTTCCCCACCTCACCTAGTTTGTCCACCGTCTAGATTACTTCTGGAGGCCATTTGCTCGAGCTAAATCGACTCGTGGAGAACGGCGGGCGGGCGGAGGAGGTGAGCGTGCTTGCCTCATATTTGAGGTGCAGCGCCTGATCGAGTTGCGAGACGTAATTTTGACCCGCGGTTCCAAGGATCGTTTCTTCTCTGACCTGTTCAGTGAGGTCTGCATTACTCCAACCAATCTTCTGCATGTTAACAATGAAAGATCTAAATTAGTATTCGGACGGAGAATAGAGTGTTGGGCTCAGTTGGCTCGACGAGGAAGATGGTGTGCGGATAATATCCCGTAAAACGAATACCCACGTTTGCGTGTTCTCAGATGAATAGGATTTAATTATAAAAAAATGGGTGGATACGTCAGTAAAAGACAAAGTTGAACATTTTATCACGGTATAAATCTTTTCTAGGAGTTATTGTTCAATTATTAATGAGAGAGAAATAATGCGACAGAGACACTGCAAAACGAAGACAACAAATCTAAAATGCGTATGAGATGCTGGAAATGACTGAGAGAATAACAATTAAGGTGGTTCTTCCGGGTAATTTCAGTCAAATCATTAAAAAGTCTAGTTATCTTAATTTATATTTAAATTACTTGGTACGTTCGTTATATAAATAATATTAAATAGTTCCGACAATCTAATTGTCAGAAACAATATATTTATGAAGAAAGATATATGAAATATGATTTTTGTTGACTCCATTTGCGAGCAACTAAACCTGCCATTAGCCTTTTTCCAATGACATAGTTTTCAATGCCACACAGGACAAAAACGATGGATTAAAATTTAAATATCTCTTTATAATGTCGGGTAAAATACTTTTAAAATGTATGTTCATTTTTATTGCAGTCCAATAAAACATCCAAAAGATTTATATTTGGATAGTAGTTTGTTTTCAACAATGATTATCTTTCCTTATTATAAGAGACAATGTATTTCATCGAAATGTTAAGTAGTCTATGTATTGCTTAAATGGTCAATAAGGTATGCTTTAAAAGCTAAAAGCGTTATCATATACATTTACGTCCATTTATACAAATTTTAGGCCTTTAAAAGAAATAATTCTCTGCTAGCAAAAAAACCAAACGTTTGATGAAAGGCAACTATTGGTATGTTGTTTTTGGTACATTTTTACTGGTTAAATTTCATGATACTTAAACAATAACTGATCTTTATATGGAATAAATATACGAAACTCCCAAAAGTTATTAAGAAAACGTTGTTTTAAATTTTGTGTAAATATTTGACCTTAGAACATAAAAATGTAGGTTTTCTTTGAAAATGGAAATTTGTTTTCATTTATCATACGTTTCAAGAAACGAAGGTCGAAATTTGCAGCCTCTTTAAAAAATTTATTAACGAAATAAACTAGTTAACGTTAACTAAATACAGTTTCAAATGATCGATGGATCATGGAAGTCATTTCAGCTGACACTCTGTTTCGAGGTTGAACTCACTTCATCCCTTTGTTTCCTCCGCGAATGTTTCACCCTCCAAGATCCCCCAGTTCTTCCACATGGTTTAATTTAACTTACGTGTTCGTACTCTCTTCCCCGCTTTATTTTCTCATTCACTCGCAGTAAGAGAAGTAACACTGTAGATAAGATAAGAAAAATGCCATCGAAATAGAAATGGATGTCTTGGTTGCATGTGTAGCGTGAACTTGAAAATCCATATGGTGACATGACTCTTCTTGTTTTTAACCCGTGTTGACGCTCTTAATAATGAATCAGGAGTGTTGTAATAATAAATCAGGATCTATTCTGTGATTAATTCTTCTCTTTTATTAATTCTCTTTTATTACCAGGGGTTATTAAACATTACACAAATTATATAAATACAATAGGATATAAATTTAATAACATTTTCATCACTTCTAGTATTTCGTTGTTGAAGTTGGTTGAAATATCAACTATTTATATTATTAAGTTCAAAAACGTAGCAAAATGATTTAATCTCTTCTAAGTTATAGCTCATACGCACTTAAACTGCCACAAAATATACTCCTGTTCAGAACGTAACTCATTGGCCTGTTTTCTGTAATTCACGCTGAAATCGAATTTCGATGAATCATCGCCTACATGATGTATGCTTTTAGATAATATCGGGTCCCTAGTGCTGGTAAACACATGCAGCGCTCAACCAAAGCTCTTCCATCAAAAGCAATAGAAACTCGTGCCGTGGAGTAGATCGGACGTGCCATCACCTAGGAGACGCATACATCATGCCCTCTCCGCGCACGAAAGGTCTCATTCCCAGAATGCCTTCGGCAAAATCCCACGCAGGCGCACAATGTCGATTCTAGGGCTACTGCCAACTTAACAGCCGTCACTGTTCCACCACTTACACAGCATGAGCAGCACCTCACCCCCCCCTCCTGTTCTACCTATTTTAACATACCTATTACGAGAGCAAACCTTTTAGTTCAATGTCTAAACTGGAAGTGAGTAATAATGCTTCATTATCGTTTGTTATGATCACTACAAAAGCAAGCTACCAGACTCCTTCCAAGTAGAGGTGGCTTCGCCCAAACAAATCTCCCACTCGTCGCTCTAGCTCCCGCTACCACAACTCACGCAGCAGCGGAAATCCCTTCGGTGGGAGGGAACGGAGTTGGACAGCGGGTGCAACAGACTCCGACTCGCGGTTTATCCAAAAGCTCAGTTCCCTGATACCCAACTCCTCCAGGTCCCAGCAACGGAGGTTGTGATCTAGACTCTTTCACTTGCTGCATCTCTCACAGTTGCTGCTTGTTCCGACGGAGGATTCAAAATGTCAACATTCTCATTTTCATTCAAGTTGTGTCCAGCCACTAACATCGCGGAGTTAAACACAACTCTATTCCCATGACGATCTCCACCTTTCATCTAGCAGTCTCTCCATGCACTTGCTGTCTTCGTAATACTACCAGTTTATTACAATATTCAATATATTTTGTACTACCAGCATGTATAGTTTTCTCTTTCTCGGTTCCACGTACATATGATCCAACTATTCCAGACTTTTATGCTTACTTCCCATCATTTTAAAAGTTATTCTCGGAGTGTTATCCCCTATCCTGATCAGAAATACCTCATGCTGCCTCATTCATCTGCGTTGCCACTCAGTGATTCTCCATTGTATCGGAGGCTGTAATTCACACTCTGCCCGAACATCGCGCGACGACTCTTCTACTCACCCTCCCGCATGCTGCTGTTACAAACTGTGGGAGACAGCCAACAACAAAGCGAAAAAGATAAAGTTAATGCCAACGAACTTCCACCTGACAAAATTAATTCTCAAACAACCCCGACAAGTTGTAAGTGGGAAGCTAGATTGCAGACCGGGCCGATGGCAGTGGTGAAGGGGAGTAGAGTGGAGAATGCGACGGTGGCAACGGTGAAGATGGTGGGTGGCTGCAAAGGTGGTAGTAAGCAACTTAGCGAAGAGTGCGTGCGAGTCCAGGGGCAGAAAACGGAAAGAGATGAAGTGACTGAAGCGAAAGAAAAATGGTAGTGAGATAGAGCATAGGTGAGGTGCATTATGAAGTACAAGTGCTCGTCTCATTGAAACGAATGATATGCAGTGTATTTACGAAGTACATTGTTTAAAAGAAATGACAAAATTTGTTCCGAAATGTAGCAATTCTGTTTATGATGCCCTAAATTAGAAAGTCAATGAAATAAATATTCCAGCTTCACTGAAAAAGTTCTATTCAATAAAACTAGATCCATGCACTCTTAAAATTAGGTGAATATTTGATCGACATTGTTCAAATATAATTATAATTGCATTATTACGTTAACAAATCAACAATTTTGAAATATTCATTCATACCTCTCACTTTTCATTTTCTATTGAGCCAATCGGCAAAAACCCTGAAGTCGGAAACCCAACAATGTACAATTGGGTTCATTTATAACCTTTTCCTAAACACTAGCCGCTGTGCTTGGGGTCTGGTATTAATCCAGTTTTTACGAAATCATCATCTCTTCTAATTCATACTCTTCTCATTACCTGTCGCATTTCTCCCAATTATGAAGCAGAGCTTTGCAGTATCTCATTCTTTTAAGATCTCTTTTACATTCTACGTAACATTATTCCTCTGTATCAACTTCCAATCTGACGCTCATTCTTTCTTCTAACCGCTTTCTAACATTTCCACATCCAATATCGCATCCACATCTCCAATAACCAGGCCATTTTTGAGGTAGCGTGGGTACGGAACGTGAGAATATATGGTGAGCATGAAGGATAGAAATAACGTAGGGCTCGGTATGCAACGAGCCACAAAATATATGGAGAAATTGTAGAACCAGAAACATAAGAAGGGTCGGTCAGTATGAATTATGAAGAGTATATAACATGCGGAGGGAGCTGAATATAGGAAGAGCCCGGAAGTGGGAAAATAACGTATGATAGGTATGAAATATCTGCTTCCTTGAGAAAAAAATAAACATGAATTTCAGGAAGCAATGGAAACTCATGAATTGGAAAATTTTGACAAAGAATTGATGAAGCTGAATATAGCAAAAGCGTCACCTCACATGGTGACCGTATCGAAGTCGGTCGAGGGGCGTGGAGGGGAGGGAGGCTTCATGCAGTCGGAGCGCGCTCATAAAGGATTCTTCCACGATGCACCACCCGCTGGCAGTGCCGCGCCATAATAGGAAGTGGCTAAATGCGGTAGCCGCGGGAAAAAATAATAAAGGCGTGAGGGTGGAATATATTGAGAAAGAAAGCTAAGAACACGGCAGTATCCAGTTTAATACTCTCAGATTATTAAACCCGTAAGCGGAGGCGGTGAAGAGACAAGCTGAAGGGAGGGGATACAGAGAGGAGGCGAACGGAAAGCTCACCACTCTTGGAAGAGAGGGGTGAAACGTGTGAGTCTGGGAAGGCGGCGGTGACGGCGCGCGCGCCACGAACACGCCCTCTTGTCCGGTGGCCGACGCCAACCACCGACTGCCCCGGTCCCTCCGTCCGTTCTCCAACGCGTCGTCGTCTGAGAAAATTTAATTAACGCAGCTTTACAAAACCGTTTCATTAAACTGCTGTTTTGTCCGGCTGCTGCGGCGCACGGCCCAACCGCTGCGCACCCCGCCGTGGCTGTCTCCTTATTTAAGGAATCAAATTGGAAAAGCGGTGCGCCAGGCTGCGAGACGCAGATTGATAGAGAAAACGCCTCTATCTAAATCTTCTGCCAGCGCAAAGTGCTTTAAGCGAAGAGTTTCTTTTACAAGTAGCGTCATCAGAAACAAAGTTTGACTCAGCGACAGAGGCAGCGGCAGCGCTCCCCGATCGCGGAAATGCGAAAACCCGAGAAGTAGCTCCTCCTGCTCGCAAGGGCAGACTTGTATTAAGGCAAGGTACTTTGTTCCCCGCAGAACGTTTCCAAGTCTCGTAAGAAGTCATCGCCCTTCCCCCTGAGAGCCAGGACTGTCTGAGCCGTAGTTAAGGAGTGGGGTGATGGCTGCGTCGGGAATAACTGCGAGAGAAGGAGTCGAATCAGTGAGCAGGTGGTGGCAGGAGACTTTCACCTTCCCCGCGCGACTTCGTTTCCTCGAGGAAACTGGTGACCGGTAGTCACAGCTGGATTCGATACGAAGTTGGTCTCCGGTTGTGTGTTCCAATGATCAATCTAAAAAGTCTCCGAAATGTGTTCCAATCTTCAAACACAAAATGTCTGTTGGTGCACGGAAAAAAATCACAGCGAGTAATTACAGTGGAAAACGCAGTTTTAAACTAACTTGCTGGGGTCTTTGGGCCACTGCGTCACTGTATATTTTCAACGAGAAGTGTCTTTACCGCTTATCTAAATGAACCGCACTCTCTTTTTTCCTTCCAAACGATAAAAGAAGGGATATTCGTCTTTTCCAAATAAACATCTTCGTCTCAAGATCGTATATAATACAGTGAAATTTGCACTTCGCGTTTGATTCATTCCCCATGTTGTGACCGGACGTCGCCCCCGAGTCGATGGAATAGAAACCGAAGGGAGACACTGACTGGGAGGACGGCAGTGTTGGCGATAGGGGAGAAGTGTGGTGGTCGTTGCCGCGCAGGTCAAAGGGTTCAGTAGTGTTGTTTTTGAGTTCCGGAATCAATAACGCGGCCACCCAGGCAGCTCGCCGGAAGCGAGCATCACCTCGCACTGCACTACGACATCGGACGTCGCGACGCTTGAGGCTTCTCCGAGTCCCCGGGTCCGAGTCTCAGTCGAAGGGTTCCCATCGCCGTAGTGACGTTCTGGCGCCCCCCCCCCACTCGAGCTCCTTCTGAACAATCAACAGTCCAAGTGTGTAAACACTTGCGTGGAGACTTCTAATGCGTTCAACTGCAAAACCTGCCGCCGTCGACACCATGGGTCTCGGACGAAGTGAAAACCTCCGCAGCTCCGCCCTACCTCCCCCATCCTCACAATCCATCCCCGACGGAGGCCTTGCACTTGAACTGTCTGCGGTAGGAGGCGTGGGGCACAACCCGAAGGGAAACCACGGTGCACGCGGCATAGATGGCGACGTGACCTGGGAGCGCAAAAATTGCTGAACGCCGAGTACCTTTTTCAACTCCCCTTCCTTTTCCCACTTGGTGGAGGCAGTGCCGAATTGTGGAGGGTTTCGGCGATGGGGAGGAGTTCCAGGAAGGGAATGGGAGTGGGAGTGGGGATGGTGATAATCCCCGACGAAAACAAAACCATGGTTGGGGACGCGCAGCTTGCTCCCAAAGGTGTGGGGTGACGAGGGGCAAGATGACTACGGCGACTAGGTGGTTGCCGCCTGAAGCCGTAGGAGTGCGAACGTCCACTTTGAGCCGACACAACCTGTAGGTCTTCTTTTGATGTTGGATGATTCGCTCGTTTTCCCCGCCTGATGAGTCCAGTTGTCGGGCGCCTAATCAAAGGCGCTAGCGGTCCGAGCGACGTAATGGAGGGGAAGGGCAGTGAAGGGAGGGAAGCAGACATCGAGGGCAACGGAGGGCGAGGAAACGCCATCAGGAGGGCTAACAGCAACCCCATTTGGTGAGGGCCAGTGCTCTGAGAAGAGGAGGAGGGGTGATGGTGCTAAGCAGAGGAAGTTCAGGGAAGAGAGATCGTCCCAGCGAAACCACACGGCGAGATAAAGAATAGGCAGACACAGTCACGCGCTCGGCAACAGTGGAGGCGGTAGTTTGCTGCTGCGAAAGGGGTATAGCAACTGGAGGTCCCGCTGTGCAGACACAGTCGCACAACTGTCGAAGGCAGAAGAAAATGAATATTTAAGGTTTTTTAAGAGAATGGAGAATATGGTTATAAAGTTTTGGGAAACAGAAGGAAAACGCAATCTGTGGAGAAAATTATATGCAAATAGAGTTTTCGCATGGGATGCTTTGTGTTATAAAATCCTTCAGAGAGAAACGGTCTACCTCGGCCGCACTCTGAGACTCGTACGCGCACCCACACCTTCCGGCGCCGTCTTCCGGAGATCCTCCATCTTTGTCCCACGTCTCCTTCCCCCTACTGCAAGCACCCGCCCGGCGGCAGTCCGTCTTTCCGAGTGCCTTCGTTGTATTGCGGGACCACTGCACTCGACGCCCGCCGAGGTCTTTGGGGAGAGATACATGAATTCAAGCAGCCGCATACGACGCAGCTACTAGCCCCACCGAGACGGTTTTACGGAATATCACTGAAAGTGTGAGACCCAGAAACGATATGTTGTGGCAAACTATCTCGCAGCGGATAGATAAGTGATGTTATTTTTGGTCATTGATATCAAGCTTAATATTCCAGTTTTTATTTTATTTCATATGAGTAATAAATAACATTGCATCAAATAACAAGATTTGAATACCACATTCTCTGCTATTATGAATTTAAATACAATAACATCAAAATAGTTCTACTATATGAAGTTAATACATGTAACCAATTTGCACTCTCAACTCTTTTATGTATCGTCCAATGATAATTTTTAAGGAATATGTTATATCCTATTTAGAAATTTTTTTTTATATTTGGGAACTCATAGGTTGGATTTTACACGACGTACATTTATTGAAGTAGTTCAAATAATCAAAACATTACTATTTAAAATGATCTTAATTCTAAATGTACGACGAAAACATGATGTACGATATTTTCCATTTCATAATTTTCTCGAACTGAAAGTTATCATTTTGAATAATTGTTTGTTTTTTAACTTCAATCATTTTCGTTTATTTTTCACTCAATAATCTTGTAAAATAAATTGAAAGGAAGTTGTGCCTTTTTCTTCTGTTCCATACCTTAAATATACACATCAAAATATGAAAAAAACATGAGAAACCTTTCGCTCTGTTAATGGAATCGTTGACGTTGTTAGTGCTTGCTTCTGCAGGCAGAAAATTATCTTCGTCCTGTCACTGTCCATGACAAACGACACAAAGAAACACATTCGACGGAAAGCCTGTCATTCAGCGCAAGTACTCACTGAATCTGTTTGAGGGGAAATGTATGTTCGTTGTGATTAAAGAACCCAATAGAGATTGAACGATATAACTTTTATGACAGTGTTTTATATTTCGACACTATCTTTACAAACAAATCAACGGAAGAATTTTGTTTACTTCAGAATCAATGGAATGTAACCCGGAGATGATTAAATATAAATTATTAAATTACTATTAAAGAACTGTAAAGACAATAATTATCATTAAAGCATTTAATCATTTTCTGATTTAATTACTCGTTACGTATATTAACCAATTCTTTGCTTGAGAGCGAAGAAATTATTAATAAGAGCAAAGTGCTTAAGAGTAGTTCTTAATTCTTTACTGAATTTTCTTTGCTTTCTGTCCGCTTTCTTAAACAGATGAATTAATGTATCTCTCATATGCGAAGACTAATTTTCACTATCACCATTTGGGTATATTTTCTGTAAATAAACAACTGTCAATGAAATGGAGAAATTAATGATTTTCTTGTCAGCACGATAAGAAAGCATAGACAATTTTAGTTGAACTTAATAAAATAGGACTGGAAATATTCCGCGCGACAGAACCGTCTATGTCTTGGTAGCTACCTGCTCCACGTTCCGACAGTTCGAACGCTCCATCTAGCACGCACTGCTCCGTTATTACGGGGCCTATAAATAACTAAAAGCCAGTAAGAGAACATTAGGGGCTATTGCTTCAACCGAGGTGATCTCTCCGAGCCCGCCTTCTCGCTCACTGCACCGGACGACGCCCCTTATCCGCTCGGTTCCTTTCTCACGGAACAGCTTTCACGCGTGAGGTTCTGCGCCTACCGCCCCTCCCCCCCGCCAAGCACCAACACTACCGCGTCAATCCGATTCGCAACTCTTCGCTCACGCCTTTTGCCACCGTTTCCCTCCGCTTCGGACCACTCCGCACCTGTCCAAGAGGGTTCTCGACGCCTCTCTTTTTTCCCGCTGTTCCTCTTTCTCGTATTCTATTCATGCACGCTGTCCTTGTACCAAAGCTGTGTGTGTTTCTTTTTTCATGATTACACGCCTCTCCTCTTGTAAAACAATACTCTTTCATTTGGGTTTTTTTCGCACATATCACAAGTTTTGCCTTCCTTCGTAATGTTATTGATTCTCTCTTACCAATGTTTCCCCTTCCGTCTCCCTCCAGTTAAATTATGACCAATTAATTTGTAGATTTCGTCAATCCCCGCGCAAATTCTAAAATTCGATATTTAGAATAACATTAAAAAAAAGACAATGATTTGCTTAAGACTATTATCTTCCATTTTCATCAATATCTTCTAAACAAGAAAATTCCGTATTTTATTTACACTTAAGAATGTTTTACTTAATTTTCCACTTTTTACTCTACTCTCTTTTTCCAATAACGCTACTCTTCGCTCCAGTTCACATCTGTCGACTCTGTACATTCCTCCCCAATGCGTCGCTATCCCCGTTACTCTTTCACAATACCCATCGGCAGTTCCCTCGGATGCGCCTCGTTGTTTTCCCAATTTACTTTGCGGCGTTCTTTTTCCTTGGACAATCTTCCCCATCAACAAGGAAGAGTACCTCTCTACGCCTCACCACCCTAACATGATCCTATACTATAAACGGGCTGTACGTTGTAAGAAGATAATTTTGACTTTAAATATTTGATGCGGTAGTCTTCTTTTGTTTCTCTTTCAAGATATCAATACTCGTCTTGATTGAAATAAATCTTTACTTAAATAAATAGTCCAGATAATACGGTTGGATTATTTGATCAAATACAGTTTCCTTCCTCTTTCCATTTTTCTATCTACCTCCTTCATACACTGTTTCTTGATACTTCAAATCTTTTACTGTACACTATGAACTTCGAGAAAAAATTAACTATTTGCGCCCTTATTCTATTAGATATATTGATTCCATCCAGAATGATATATATCGGCGACCCAGCGAACGTTAGTTTTACTTTTAGGATTTTTCTCTCAGTATAAATGTACTCAATTGTCAAAACTTTCACAGACGACATTCAATCCCTTTTAAACTACCTTTATCATATTAAAACTTCCCTAATCCAATTAATTCTTCTCTTTCTCATTGACGTCGCCCTAATCCTTTTAACTTATCACATACCAATTAATACTTTCGGAAGCCTATTAATGTTACCCCAATCCGATTTACCTTTACCAACGTGATTAAATATTCTCTTTGTATGTACTGGTTCCTGATTCTATTAACCATTCCCCAATCTCATTACATTCTCCCCAATCCAATTAATTGTTTACCAATGCTTCTAGCTCTTTCCAATCCTAATAGTCTTGCTCAATCCCATTAACGCTTCCCAAATCCTACAGGTTCTTCTTGATCCTATTAGCTTTTCCCGCGAAGTCTATTGCCTCTTCCACAACCTCATTCGTTTCGTCCCAATCCCATCCGTTTTCGCCAGTCCTTTGCGCCCTGTGGAAACTCCCTCCGCTTCTGGCTAGGTCGAGGGAGACTGCCAGCGTGTTCACTACGCTCCCATTCGAAACAAACGTCGAGGAGTGAGAGCTTGCCGACTGGAAGTGCTATCTGACAGGAGAAGAGGAAGTGAAGGACAAGATCCTTGATAACTGGCAACCTTTCCTTCTTTCGCATAGCCTTCTCGCTCGTTCCACTCGAGGCCTGAGGCGCAGTACAGGCGCTTCCTTTTAAAACAAGGGGGAGTGACTTTTCGGAAGAAGCGGTGCCGCGTCGCTCGGGCTCACAACCAGGTCGTTGTTCCTCAAGTGAGACTTTTTTTTGTTCGACCACCCCCAACAAAAACGTAAAACGTTACATTTCGAAAATATGTTTCCCTTAGTATTCATTGCTTTTTCACTTTTTCTTTTGGAGGAAAGCGAAGTGGTGATAATTGAGTATATTCAGACATCGAGACAACTCTGAGGTTAAAAGCATTTAAATATTAATTACCGGACTGGGGGTGGCAGAGGTTTTCAGTTTTCGGTCATATGATCCATCTCTTTAAGTTAGAATCTTCCGTTTCATTTCATGAGAGATATTTATACAGTCGGACAGCATAGAACAGGTCATTGTGATAGTATTTCGCAAAGAATTTCGTAATCTCTAGAATTTTTATATCGTGAAAGAAATACTAAGTGACGCACAATATAAAGGAAAGACTTGAATTTGTAACGTACAATAAAAGCAGATGCCAGAAATTTCAATTAGGTGTCGATATTGTAATATCAATACATTATAATACCTCATAATAGAGTGTTTTTGTTGACCAATAATGTTTTGTTTGGAGTCCACTATGCTGTTTATTTCACGATGTTTATTCTTATAAATGAATTATGCGGACTCCGCAAAGTACTCCGGACAGCGCATTACTTCCTGGAGAATATTAAGTTGTCTTCTTTCTGGTAGCACGCAACACATCATCTTGATTGTAAAAACCGTGGAAAGCTAACAAATAAAACAACAGTCCTGTTAAGGCTTCACAAATTACGGTTTCAAAATAATATTTAACACGAGTGTATGAAAATCTTGTATAACAATACATGTAAATAAAAATGGATTAATGAATAAAACAAAAACCTTCTGACGGTACCCAATGAATGAAAAAAATGCTCTATGATGGAGAAAAGTTTTAAATCCTATAAGTATTATTTCTTCAAATTATAACAATCCGAGAGGAATAAAATGTTTTTCAAATAAATCAACAATAGTTTAAATTGGAATGTTTTACAAAAGCATAAAATAAGAAAAGTAAAAAATAAAAATTTTGAAATAAATCGTAAAAAAAATTTGTTACACATATCATACATGTATTTATTTACACGTTGAATGTGGAATTATTACTGTTCTATACATCTATATCTCTGGATTTACTTATGATTAGAATGCTGAAATACATTATTCTATACAATTATTCAATGGTGATTCTTTTTCAAAGGAACTAAATCTTGAATTTTGGGATATCAGTCACATTGCACAAAAAATATTGTGAACTGTCAGTCTTAAGATTTTTCTAAAGATTGTGCATACATGTGTATCAAGCATTTTTTAAAGATATTGATGAGATATAGGTTGGAGTTAGCCAACTTTTACAAGCAACTCTGAGTTTAATTGAAGTTTAAAGCCGCAAACCGAACTCGCTACCCAGTAGAAGAATGCGAGCATAACTCCGTAATCGTACGAGGCAGTAAACATTTATTCGTAATCCTCTTTCTAGTCATAACCTTGTCTCTTAAAATAAATAGTTAATGAGTACGGAAATATTCTGAGTGAAAAGAGATTTACGTAAGCTGCCGACATATTAACATGATCTCGGTAACACTCTGTATTCAACACAAGATAAAATTCCTGTTATTCTGACACAAACTTAATTCGATAAGCAAAAACGCACAGCAGATTATACATATGCTGTTTGCGGAATATTCTAAACCTTTTGTCGACAAGCTGTACCAAAAAGTAAGGCTAATGTTAATATTGTGCCCCATTTTTTCTTCCTTCTTTCTGAAATGTTGACGGACAGTAAAATGTTTGCGAATGTCGGATGGAAGGGAAAATCTCTTGTTTAGAATCTCACCAAATACTCTCTTATTATTATTATTGTATTATTATTATTATTGTATTATAGTATTATTATTATAGTATTACATATTATTATTATTATTATTATTATTATTATTATTATTATTATTGAGACCCAGATACGTTTTCCGAGCCTATTTCATTTCTTTTATGTCTGAAAAGAAGTGTATGTAAACTCTTTCTGAAGATATAACAACTTGAGATTTTGTTTATTTGCAACGGGTTGTGATAAGCACATCATTGCGAGATGGCGTTTAACTAAACACGGTAGCAGACTGATGGAAAGTTTTTGCTCTTCTCGAACTTCGATTAGCAAAATATATTTTCAGTCATGTACTCTTTCCTCGCATATTTCTTCACCCATCCTCCATACCGAAGTGAAAGAAATCTTTATGAACAATTTACCTAAGTACGGAATACAAACGGAGTATGTGTAATAAATGAAGGTTTCTTTACTTTACGGCATAAGCCTCTGTGCGTGTACACAGCTTTTGTGTGTTCGAAATAACCACGAGAAAAATTATTTGTAAAATGTTGGTCAAAAACTTTGTCAATCGACATTCAATTCAGCAAAATATCTCATAATTTAAAACATAGTTATTTTCAAGCATGAAAAGGAATTTTTATTATCACTTCAATTAATAATAAGGTAAGGTTAAAAATCCAATAAGAGTTGCCTTCTTTAATCTCCGGGACTTCTACACAAAACTCTTTCAACAGCGCAAACGACACGTACTTTGAGAATACCATCAAATCATCATTGATTGACTTCACAAAAAAGAGAATTATTGAAGTAATACCATTCTGGAGAGTGGCTTTTGCTTCAAGACTGTTACCTCTCATGTAACTTTTGTTGTGTTGAAAATCCTATAATATGTCAACTCATCCACCTTGTCTATGATTTTAGCCCTGGCTCAGGGGTAAATAATTTTAAAGCTGAAAACATGACTCGGCGGAATACGTTTTGATAATGAATGTGCCAATCAATGCAGGGTGGCTAAATGCAATTTTAAGGAATGATTTCTTAGGAGGCCCACAAAACGTGTACAAATGATGTAAAAGCTATTAAGAAACAGACATTTAGGTGTAAATAAAAACTTTTTACAATAATTTTTCGTTTCCTTTTGATAGTATTAGTTGTCCCTAGATCTTAAATGTACTTCTTGTCAAAAGTCACTCGTATATTGAATAATTATTTTTCTCAAAGCTCTAGTTTTCATATAATAAAAACGCCGATTTTTTGTTGTCTTTGAGTGTTTTTTCATATTTACTGAACTTTATCGAGGAGGAAAATTAAAATTCATAATCAGAACTTCCCAAAACGTAAAGGAGCAAAAATTCACAACTTTTCGAAAACGTTCCGGGTAAAAACATCAAATCCCGTTCCGTTGTGAATGAACAATCGCTCGCAAACCATTGCCTTAACATTTGGTTTTCAGCCTGGGTCTACTCACAATTTAAAGAATCTTGAAAAGAAATAATAATCATGCGATAAACTCACTTAACAATGATTGGTAAATACCATTAGAAAATTATAGGGAATAGCATTCTTACCGGGCAGATTGGTTGATAAACACGTTAAGGGTCCTAAACAGGGTACGAAACAGGATGTGGTAGACAGTGTTCGAATTAAAGACAATATAGTGGGGGGAACTTTTGAAGCTTACTTTTCATTTTTCAAGAGATATTTTAAAAGAACTTCATAGTTGTTGTAATTTTATAATTAGTTCTGACGTAATATATATTCGATATATAATGATCTATTATAAAATTATTTTTTTAAATAATTTTTCTTGTAATTTATTTTTATAATATTTTTCTAATGTTTTCTCTTATTCATTTATTCTAGATTTCCTTATTACAATAATTTACATATATTCCATGAAACATTCTTGGCTCATAAATTGAAACTAACACTTAAGTTTACAATTATTATTGATAAATCAGGAGAGATGAAATTACGTTTCCCTGGTCGCGATTTAAAAAAAGATGTAGAAGATGGGATAAAAAAGTAATTGGGTGGAAATTCCCTGGCTCTCACCTTTTTAATTCGAACACTAGCGCTAGAAGAATATACCAACTAAATATTTGTAAAAAATAAATGAAAATACAGTTTAATATGGGCTTGAAGCAAATTAAATAAGTATATGTATGGTAATTTTCTCCCAATATGACATTGTAAAACAAAAAAAATGCATTAGTATGCACTTAGTTTCAAAATGTTTTTCATCTGAATTTGAAGTACACAACTACCTTCAAACGTTTCTTAATTATTTAAGTTAGGGCACTAGGAACCATGCAAAAGTAATAACCAAAATATGCAAAATTCCAAAGCTACTACAAACACCAAATTCTGCGATTTAAGAAAATAATGAAGAGTCATTGTCATTAAAAATATGCTATTTCTACTACTATTACTAACGTCCTTTATGTAATCTAATTAAATAAATAATTAAAAACTTGTTAAATAAATATTATAACATGTTTGTGTTTCTACTTTTTTGTAAACATATTTTGTGTTAATATTTCTGTTTATATCCTGTTCATTTGTACTTTAATTATGTTTATTGTTTTAAATTGTTATTACTTGATCTCTTACGACGGCGTAAATCCACGTCGAAACGTAGTGAGCTATTAACAAAAAATTAAAATATTATTCGTCCATAACAGGTCGTTAAGTTTTTAATTATTTACTTAATTAAAAATATGCTATGTTTTACTTGAAACTTATCCTTGTGTATGACATCGCTTTGTTTATCATATTCATTCCTTTTTATTTCGTGTATATAATGTGAGGGAAAGAAATTAACATCAAATCATATGAAAGTGGAATACATTAGGCATGCACTCCACACACAAAAATCGAACTACTTAATTATTATGAAATGAAAAATTGTTGCATATCGCCTGGAAGTAATCAATTTGATCGGAGGAAATATATCAGAAAAAACGTTATAGTTCTTACAAAACACCAGAAACCACAAATAAATGGAACCCAGTTACGTTTACATGTTTTTCACGACCCTTGTAAACCGGAGGGAGTGTCTGAATCCCACTAAATAACAACGCGAGGAAAACGTCGGGTGGTTGACAAGCCACACCTCAATTTGCTGCCGACTGGCGCAAAGAAGATATCAGGGAGCAATTCTGCGACGGAGTGGGCGGAACACCGACTACATACTCACTGATCAATTCCGTAGTTCGCGTGTTCATTGTTATCTTTTCATTTATGTCCACGACAACAACCAGTCATGTATTATTGATCATTACTGAAGCTAAGCCTCAACTTGTTTTGTCCCGACAGCACTCTGTCGGATCAATATTATCGAGTCTAGCCAGCTGAGGAGAACAATAGTCACAGTCGTGCGACAACACAGCAGACGGATGGCAGCTGTGAGCCGGAAGGCGGGGCACGCGTTCGAAGTGGTGGGAAGAGTGCGGGGAAGAGGGTGGCGTGGTTAGCTGGAGACACATCTGCGTTTGCGGAGCGGAGCGATTTTTCCGCCCACCTGTGTTATCTTACGGGCAAAGACCATCTAGCGGGTGCGGAGCGATTTTTCACCCGCTGCTTCCAGCGGAGATCTCCGCTCATTTCTACGGGCCGCCGGGGAGACAGCACGTGTTATCTTATGGACAAATACACATATAGGGGGCGCGGAACTGAGCGGAGATCTCCGCTGCTTCCTGCGCGACCTTCTCGCCAGCTGATGTCACACTTGTTAATAGATGGGTATATAGAGAGAAGCCAGGAAGACGGCGGCTGATTTCTGTCACGGTGCTTTCCTTTAATTTCATTTCCTTCAATTTCTAAGGAATGATTATTAAAATTATCAATGTTCATATTAATTATTAAGACACTAAGTTATAATATCACTGAGTATTTGCTCTACTGCTTCCTCAGTTCTTTAAGAAATATTTTCGTGTCCTTTTTAGTGGAGTTCATATTCCAAGTATTTCCTCTTGGAGATCTAATCCACATTTACAGAAAATAATGATGAATGGTTAATTGAATATTGACCTGATTTACTGGTACAATTATATAATGAAAATAATGAATTAATTTGATTTAAACAAATTTAAAATTAAATCATAAATAAATTTGAGCCACCCCGTCGTGTGTTGACTGTCTCTATCTCGTACAAGGTCATCCGCAACAAAGATATCTTTTCTTTACTTCCTCGTGTATTCTTCTATTGGTATTTTAGTCCTTTGAGATTTTCATTATGTAATTGTCAAAAAT
Organism: Laupala kohalensis; assembly: GCA_002313205.1. Taxonomy (NCBI): domain Eukaryota; kingdom Metazoa; phylum Arthropoda; class Insecta; order Orthoptera; family Trigonidiidae; genus Laupala; species Laupala kohalensis. The sequence goes on along the minus strand of NNCF01125882.1, from coordinate 1,152,511 downwards.
TTTGGCGTGGTTTCAGTTAAGAAGAGAGAAATGAGTATTTTAACATCATATTTTAAAGTGTGTTGTGTTTTTAATTATCAAAATAATATGGTATTAACAATTTTTTTAAACAGATGAAAGATTGTTCTACAGTTGGCCTTATTTAAATTCTAAATTAAAATTTTATATTACTACCTAATATTAACTGTTTTTAAACAAAAAATAGAGTCAACCATGTTAAGTATTTTGGAAGGTAGTTATATAACAATAATTATTGATAAATTACGTGGTAAGAGTACATTTTAAAAGGGAAATATATTTGAATTAAATGATTATGTAAGTATTCCACTATTAACGTCCATTATATATATATAATTTACATTTTACGACCTTTTACGGACGATTACAATATATATTGTTCTTAGTAAAACACACAACGTAACGAATCGTGGTTTGAGTCGTCGTTAGGTGATAACAAATTGTAAGTAGAATCATGAACGTAGCAACATATTACGCACAACAAGCAAAATGTATACCGTAATCGTCCGTAAAAATATCGTACGTTGTTGTTTATTTCTTATATAAGTATATTTAACTATTACTGTATATTGGCATATATGTATAGTGGATCTATTTCTACTATTTATAAAATACGAAAAGAGTCGCCGTGGTTCTTTTTCACAGTGAAGAATAACTATTACTTTAAACATTTTCATTACCTTTAGCTATGTGTTTTACAATAAAAGCACTGTTTAGTTAGCGGTCAGTTGCATGGATGCTCTGTACAAGACCTGCGCGAAGCATTTCTGTTATCGTCCTGAAGTGACCTTGTTCCTGCCACCCTCACTTACGTTTCCCTACTCCTGCCCGCTGACGCCCGCTCCGCTAGGTGTGTCTTTGCACAAGCGGAGCGGAGCGGAGCGGAGAAAACGCATATGTGTCTTTAGTCTTTGGGCGAGAGAGTTCGAAAAGTGGCGGGGAGGACCTCGCCTGGAGAGGTGACGCGGTGCCAGCGGCAAATCGCTGACCACCGGCGAAATAATTAAACTTGCGTCACCTCCCTACGCGGAAGGCTCTTCGGTGGCGACGTTTGAAATTACCTTGAATACACGTTTCGAAAATGGGCTGCCAACGCAAAGGAGGCAAAGGAATGTGTAGGCGGTGCACGATGACAAACTCAATTGAAATTTTAACTTTTGTGGTATTTGCAGCGATGCACTTGCACGGTGACAGACGATGAATATTTAATAAATATTGTTGTTCGTAGATCGGAAAATTTCTTATTTTTGTCTTAAAATTTTTTCACGCTTCCGGTCAACAAATTTCAAAACAAATATATAAAAAATTAAGTTATTTCTCGTGATTTGACGGATGTAAGTGACGACCGGAAGTATTCAGTTTTGAGCAAATATTTTAACATAATGTCATCTCTTTACATGCATTGTGAATCGTCAGATAAATAATATGATATACAAAGATTTTCATTTAACGCGTTAACCAGTTAAGAATAATGTTTACCCCTGCTCTTCTCGCAGGTACTAATTAAAGGAAATAGAATTAAAATTTTCTAATCGTACTGAAGTAAAACAAAAAAACTCTCCTCAAACTGGAGAACATCGGTCGAAATAGAAGAAAAAACATTTTTAAAGGTATAAGAACATTAATTTTTAAACTCTCTGGAATTAAATTAATCATAAAAATAGTATTGAATTACTTAAAGCGTATCAGACCTCACGAGAATAAAAATCATTACGAAACGTATTGATATAATTAATGCTAAAATCATGGTTTTACTTCTGAATTTTAATAGTTGGAACTTAAAGAACGCATATTCCCGACATTTTGACGTGAGAAACTAACGTATACTCAAACTCAAATTTACTTCAATGTATCGTGAATACGGAAACTGCCAAGTTGGTTTACGTCATTCCATATACACGTATAACAATAGCTTGCCTCTCCCATCGTTTCCGCGAACATGGCAAATTGGCTGGAATCTTTAGCAAGAATCTCCGTCATAGCTGCATGCTTGCCTCCCGCATGTGCCTGGCAGATCTGCCGCCTGGGCTCCAGTGTCGCAGGGACCCCAAAAACGAGGGAAGAAGAACCGATCTAGAGGGTGGGGAGACACTCGCTTGTCCGGAATCGAACTTTATCGTAGGTGACGTAAACAACCCCTACTCATCCCCACGTCAACTACTGTTCCATTTCGCTCACGAAAGGCTCACCATTCCGCTACAGTAAAAGCGACTACTTTCACACCGCGTAACATAATCGTCTCGTGTGATACCACACCGGATTGAACGGACAGACTGATAGAAACAAGCCAATTCGCTCCAGTAGACTCCAGCTGTGTCACAGTAGTCCTCACAGACGTCAACGTCGACACTTCAGATGTGGACTCTGAAGCTGAATTGCACCGTGGCTGAGATTCAAACTCCGTGGCCTCTTGAATGCGAAAGTGATTGACCGTTGCATTCACGCGACGAGAATAACCGTGGACCAAAGATAAGAAAGACATTTAGAAAAAGAAAAAGGTAAAAGCGTTCACGGAGATATGAATTAATAGAGACGATGAAACAAAATGTAATGAGAAGTACATTATCATAATCAGGAAATGACGGAAAACCAAGTAAACACACGAACTAGGCAATGACTAACCGACGAAGAAAACGCAGAGAAAAAAGAATTGGGAAAGATAGATTGAAAGATCGACCGGTCTTCCAGCCACTCCCGCAGAAGAGGGTAGAGGAAATGCAGGGCTAGAGAAAGAGTGTGGCGGAGAGACAACCTCCACTGCATTTTGTAAGCGAACGGGCGATGGCGAGGGAAGCAGGAAGGGGGAAAGCGAAAAGGGCGGGAGGGGGGCCGCGAGACCTCCTCGCACAGTGGCGTGTTATTGGCAGCAGGACGCAGGTGAAACAGTGGGTCTGACGGGAACAAACGCTTTCAACGCCCCCTGCCCGGTCCACCACCCACAGATCGCTCCCCGCTGCTCGGCACACATTATCTCGCCAGCTCCTCCCCCACCTCTCTGAGCGTTAGCTCCAGTGTGCGGTCTCTCTGTCGTCCCACTCCGACCGCCTCCTCGTCCACACTCCCACGCAGCCGATACAACCATCCCCAGCGTTTCCAGCCGGCTTTCATGCAGCTCACCGCAAGAGGTAAGCGCAGCCACTGTCCCGTCACCACAGCTTCTCGTCGGTTGACAGGTTCCACCGGCACACCGGAGAAAGGGACGATCAGTAAACCAAGCTCGAATTAAATTTTCCTTTCTTCGGATCCACCGGGATCTTTTGCTCTTTCACCTTCCTCTAAACTGCTTGCGGTGGGCCGAGTGTGCGGGCGACAGGAGAGGTGACGCTGAGTTGGAGGGTGACAGAAAAGGTGACTGGCTCTGCGGCTGCAAACGCTGGTGACGTCAAGTCACCTGAGCGTTACAAAGGTGAGAAGAAAGAAATGAGGCAGGTCTTTCTCTCTGATATACTTATCGGTCTGATGGAGAATAAAGAAAACCAATTTGTTTGGTACTTTTTGTTCCAAAAAAAATTTCGTGTATACGTTCTTTCTTTATCCTAACCATTGAGGGAAATGGAAACAAAATAGAATAATCAAGAATAGTCATTACTTAACCTAAAGTAACTTGTTTTAAGAGATATCACTCATTCTCAATTAGAACGGGTAGTGGCTATATGCAATTATGGCAATAATAATATGTTACCAATTTTATGAAACATTTCGTCGTAAATATTTTAATACATCTGCGTTCTGCTCAAAATAACGCGGGAAACGAATCTAAACAATATATAGTTTACTTCAAAGAAAGTGAACTACTGTAAATATTTGTTTTGTATTTTACTTAAAATAGTATATAAAGGGACTGGGTCTGTTCAATGAGACGCCTGTATCTCACGACCCTACTACTGTGAGTCAGTACAAGCATTTACAAATTTCCAGAATATGAACACTTTTTTCTAGTATTAGATTTATTCTAGTATTAGATTTCGACACAATATACCATACTGAGAGATCACAGCAGTATGTCAATGAAATTAAATGCACATTACTTTCTCCGTGGATTCTGTAATGAACATTTTCAGGAAGTTAAATGCAATTTTATTTTAAGGAAAAAACAGAAGTTTTTAAAAGTAAAAATAGGGGATTAGGTTTAATTTTAAGAATAGAACTATTAATACGCAAATTCAAAATAAATGGTATCCTATTTAAAACAGGATTTTATATCAGAACAGCTTAAAATGTAATATGTAAATATATACTCAACTTTCTAATTAAATAAGTTTATATTTGGCTACTCCAAGTTGTGTTATACTAGTGAATACCTAAGAGGTGATTGAATTTTTCTTTGCCATGAGTGTGAGGTAAGTCTGCTTCGGCCCAGCACGGATCATTCGCTGTGATGGAGAATGAACGGAAGATAAAATGAATGTGAGTAAACGATGGACACAAAAATATTGTGAGTTCCAGATGCAACATACTGATTGGTTACAATATTTATTTATCATTCTTATTCAAATTCGCCCAGAATGCACTCGCTCATAAAAATATGATGGTAGACACTTTATTACGCTATCTTTTGACTATCATTTGAAGTGTTTTGTTGATTCATTTTTCAACGTGTAAGAAGTTTTGAAATGTTAAAAAAATAGAATTTGTTGTTACCAGTGAACACTCAATTGATTGTTTGCACCATTAAAATGACATCAAAAAAGTACTTTCTCTACAAAAATATTCCTGTGTTTAGAAATAAGAAAATGAGGTTATTACCATATCTATTCAAATTCTTTGACAAATTTATTGTTTTATTTAGTTAAGCTATAATTTATGAATGGATATTGTTGAAGAATGGTGATGCATTAGAAGAATAATTTATAAAAGTGATTGTACATGAGTACCTAGCTAGCTTGTAGGTTACTATCAAGCGCCATACAGGTTGTGTCTGCGAGGTATTTATTTAGAATCAACATTTGTAAAACATCATCATCAATATACATTTTCTGCATATAAATCATCAATACTCACACTATCATATATTAAATGAATATGTTCGAGTAACAATCACCTCTTTTGAGGAGCCTTCTTCATAAGATTGTCTAAACTCTTCTATAAACTCGAGAGTTCGTTGAGTGGTTTGAATATTTTACAAAAGATGAGGATTTTCTATGGCTAGTCACAGATATGTTCTAAATTAAATATTTGGCGAGTAATTTTATGACTATAACAAAATAATTAATTATATCAATATTCATGCGAAAAAACTTCAGATAATGAGGACATACATAAATGAATTGTTTCCGTGTATCACGGTAAGACACGAGTCATTCAACTGCAGATATTTTCTTTTCTTTTCAAACAAAAAGCAATACATATTTTAGAGAAGAGAATAGCATAGGATTTCTTTGAGTTGTACATTTCTTCCGACATTGACTGAAATGAAAAACTGTGAATAGAAGGAAAACTATAATACATCAAATTTAATCCGATCGCTCTGCGTCAACTGCCGTTTCACAAGATTGGCCTACTCGCGCTGGTATACGCGAATGCTGAAGCAAAATAAGACGTCCCGCCTGAGAGGAGAAACCGAGTCCCTCGCTCTCCGTCACTTTCAGCGCTCAAGCAGTGCACCCCTACACCCTCCCCTGCTTTATCCCTCTTTCCAGCAGTTCCCCGTAGGCAACGAACTACGGTAGACCCACCGTCGCAACGCAGTTACGTTGTCAATTGATGCATAAAATATTCATACCCGTTGCGTCAAGCTCCAAACAGATATTCGGAAAGAAATCGTTCCTTGGGGAGCGATTTCCGACGGATCGAGCGGGACAAGGAGCGCGGTGCAGACGGACTAGGGGGTGAGAAGCCTGGAAATATTGGGGATTGGGAAGTAGCAGACACGGGTTCGAGTGGGTGGCGCGTTGATAGAATCGACGCAGGCGTAGTGCCGCCGCGACGGCGGGACGCCTTGGCAACAGAAAGCTCCGCGCGTGTCTAAGCATCCGCCTTCAAGATTAGCCACAACCCCGATCGACGCCCTTTCGCAAACGTCCTAATATTACCGAGCCGATGATGAAGAGGTGAAAGGAGGAGGGGAATGACGATGTGCATTCGCCAAGAATCCAACGACAACGGTATCGTCATCCGTTTGTCAACGCAATGTCGCCGTCGTCACGTTCCACATCAACATACGGTTCAAGCAAGGGAGATGAAGGAGGTTGTCGCGGTGGGAAAAGGGTGGCAGGACGTGGAGGGTTCCGCGTCGGAAGAGGCGGGTGCGGCAAACGCCTTCGACCCGAAATTGGATGAGGGCGCCGGGGATCGGCGTGCAATAAGCGGCTGGGATGGAGAGATCGAAAGCTCATTTGGCGGCAAGCACACCGCCGTAGTCGACGGCTCTTCGCCGCCGCAACCGCATCCGGTGCTTGCGAAGCGGCGCTCTCCCCGCTGCATGCTGCGCACTGGTATTCGTTCCCAGTCACTCCCGCAGCTGTCCACGCGCCGCCCCGGCGCACTTCGTTACAGGATCTCCCTCTCCATCGCGTTTCCCTCATTGTTTCCACTGTTTATTTTCTTTTTTTTTAAACCAAAATACCCTCCCCTTTGCCATGCTGCTCACTGACCCGTTCACAAATTGCTAATCCGTATTCGGGTGATTAGATTGAGCAAATTAATTAATTGTGCCGTTCGCCAGGCAGTGCCAGGCCAACCCGGCCGCGCGCGCTGTGCGGTGTGGGTGTGGCGAGGCAAGCCCGAACAGCGTAAGCACAAGTGGGCACTCCGCCGTCAGTGGGTGCTCCCCGGCGCGCCCGTGCGCTTCATAAATTATCGCGCACATAATTAGTGCTCCGGCCGTTTGTCCGGTGCTGGTATTATTGGTGGAGGTGGCAGTAGCGACCCGACAGCGGTGGGAGCAGTAGTTCTGGTGGGAGTAATGGGAGAGGAGGACGGTGGAGATATTGGAGATGAAGTTTGCTGTGGCTTGGTGGTAATGGAGCGATGGAGTCGGCGATTGGGTGAGAAGTGGTAGAAGACACAGCGGTGGAGACCCGCAACGCTCGCAGCTTGGGTCGAGTAGTCTCTCGCGAATCCCCGTCTGTGGTTGGCATTCCCATCCCACGGCCCCACCACTACCGGCCGACGCGCTCGCTGCTGCCTCGCCTCGGGGAAACGCCAGTTGCCACAAGAGATGATGGTAGAATACGGCGCCTGTCGGAGAATGCGCGATTAACGCAAACATTAGTCTGATTCCAAATCCAAACATAACGCGAGAATATGTTTTCACAAGTAATGTCATCCTGCAGTCAGGGGAATAAAGATATTTGTGAAAAGAAACTTATGTCACGCGGAATAAAGTATGTGCTTCGTCATTGCGCGACTCCCATCTTATTTTTCCCGAAAAATGCTACGTTGAGATAAACAGTCACAAAACTCACAGGACTTGTAACTGTTTTTCCTCCTCTTGTACGTTAGATGTGTATTTCAGCTAGTATCATTCAAAAGTTAGGAAAGTATTTTGTTAGTGCTTTATAGTCATATTCGGGAAGTTATGTTCAACCAGTTGTATTTCGCTGTTTCATATGAAAATATGCCTCTATTTGTAAAAAATGTACATCGTATTTCAAAAGAATTATTGATCACTTTTCCAGGCATAATCAACGAATTATCGTTTCCTGCTGTGATTTAGCGATTCTGTTTCTTCTAACAGAACAACTCTCACATATTATGCACTTTTAATTGATCTCTTAAAACAACGAATATTCTGCGTGGGTACGATTTAGTACACGTGACTAACTCATAAAATGTATCATGCATATGTGCAATGTATTTAATGAACTACGTTATTGATACTGAATACGGTCGTCAGATTGATAAAATGGAATACAAACTGAAACAAGAGTTCAACTAAATTTAAATGAAGAGTGGTCAAACCATAATTTATTTTCACCCCATTGGGAAGCTCTTTAACTGAAATTTGTAGAGTTTTTCTGTTGTATTCTTAAAGTAACGTTTTATGAGAACATAGGTAAGTACATAACCAAATTTTCATGTAACATTGTTAAAGTTTCAAATTGTTTGTTCTTAAAAATGGTATAGAACCCTTAGGTAATGTGCTCTTTTAGTTTGTTTGAAACAAAACCTACCACGTTCAGTCACGCTTTGATTTCATCCTGAGAGATGAAACCTTGACAGTGCTGCCGTGGGCGGTCGCCAGCAGCGCAACCTATGGTCATGGGTGTGGTAACCATGTGGAGGCGACGTTAGTACTCAACATTACGACTTGGCAGTTTTGACAGTTCTGAAAAAATAATAATGGACACTCATCTCCGGAATCCCATCGAATCAAGCCCAGTCACATCCAACCCGTCGCCATACCAACGGTACTCCATTGCTCCACCTCGACAGGCTTCTCTTGGTTCGTGGATCGCCGTCAATCAGGTGCTCCCCATTCTCCTGCACACCCAAGTCTGCGTGCTACGGGGTGAATTCTCATATGCAGAGTCTAAAATATTTCCAACTGCATAAAGAAAAATTAAGTGACTCGAGGAAATTTAAACCTCGAATGATTAGATTGCTCCCTTCCCAAGAAGTAGTTTCCAATTCCAAAAGTTTTGTAGTTTCAATGCATCTAACACGACTAAAGCTAAAGTTACGGGAGTACAAGAACCAGAGCTGGAAATTTCGTATGGGAAAACTTGAGCGTGCTTACCGATAAGCTTGCAATGATTTTGCATTGTTTTACCTCATCTCGGTTGGTTTTCCTTTCCAACTTTTTCCACTTTCATGTGCGGTCATCATAATTTAAAGTGGTTGTCATGGAACTTTATTATCATTGCATCTTCGTGAAAATTTACATTATTTTATGTTATTACTCTACATCCTTGACGATATTTGTACATTATTTTACTAAACACATTATAACAAATTGTTTTCTAACACACTTTACGAAAAAGTATTCTCATCATAGCACGTCCTGAGCACACCAGCAAAAGGGTGATGGAATATATCTAACCGCTATAAAGCACAGAAAAAGGAATCCACAGGCAGTCACATGTACGAGAATTCCAAGAACTCGAACACGGTTTCATAAACCGTTGCTGAAAAAATATTTGTGACAACGTGTAAAGCATATTAACAAATCCAACATATTGTATTTAAAATGAAAAAATATGCAGCGAAGCATAAAACACGGTATGTTACAAACTGCGATTCCCTGTTATTCCGTAAATTAATACATACTCTATCATCAAATCCACAACGATCTGAATTATTGATGGAAAATGATTCTATTAATCGCATATTTCAAACATAGATTTGTCTTTATCTCATTATATCGTCTGAAATTTGTGGAAATGTTATCTAGGAAAGTAAATTGAGTAAATAGGAATTCACAACCAAGCACCATGCATTTTTATTCTGCCTTTGAATGAGTCAAATCGAACCTAAGGTACAAAGAATTATTCTTACAATCTCAAGACCGAAGAGCCTGGGTGCTTTCAATCCAAAGTGATAAGTGGTGTAACTTGAACATATGAACCTGGATTCGAAACAATGCCAAGAATACTGGGAAAAAAGCTACCCCTTATTTCCAGCATTAAAAATGCATCATGTTGTAATACATAGGTTTCTGAAATATATATTTCACATATTCGTTAAGCGATATAACAAGACGTTCACACGAATTCACAAAAATGTAGAATAGAAGAAGAATAATTTAGTACCGGAATTTAAAATTTGGAGTCCGTACTACTCTTTGATAGCTAAGGATGGAATTAACTTTATGTAACATCACGTAAAACAGTACTCAATTACGAAGTTTCAATCAATACATGACAAGTAAAGTCGAAATGACACTTATCTTTCAGAATATTAACAAAAAGAATACATCTTTAGTGTTAATTAATAATTAATTATATGTATGAAGGTTTTGAAAAACTCCTCTATTGCTTTCATTAAATTTGAGCCAAAGTAACGCCGGGTATTGCCTGCACCTTCAGTCACTCCTGCTATTGTATCACTGCATTAAAACTGTTATGTACTAGAATTGACTACCACTCGTAAAGTGAAGATTGCATAACTAATTTTATTGAACTACCATGGATTCCCAGAATAATAATTCACCGTTGACTTTCTTTAGCTTAAGCGATATTGTAATCGATGTTAATTAACTTCCCCAAAGGACATTATGCGAGGAAACCTAAAAAATGCAAACACTATTCACATGTGAAACCTGTATTGAGATTTAATATCCCTCGGTCCTTGTTGTGGGATCACCCATCAACCTCGTTTTGGCATTCTCAATACAATGACGGTAACGCGTAAATAATGGAGTAATGCAAACTAGATTTTTGAGCGCCAGTTCTTTGATCAAGCAAACATGCAATGTACTCCAAATAAGTTTTGTAATGAACATCGCGGTTTTAAAGTAATTCAAAGAGAATAATTCAATAAGACTTGTTGATTTAGAAATGTAATGAATGCTTTGGGCGCAGTCACGCATATTCTGCCCTTCGGTGGCAGCACCGTGTGCTAGCCTTCCTCCGATTTTTTTTCGCAATTAGTTCAGGTTGTGGATACTTGCAGAAAACATCAAGATTACACAAATTGCGTTAATGTTTCGAACTAAACGTACTATAGAATAGCATTTTCCTCCCTGAGCACACCCGTGGGAAAAGCAGAGCAGTCATCCACAGAACCATCCATTTATCTCTCGGCCCCCAGACGAAAGTGAACCGGGGAAGTTCTGTAGAATGAGAACACAGCCCTACCGCTAGAAGGTTGTCACTGGGTTGCGGGTATGCCGGGCTCCTGTTTTGAAAAGAAATGGAGGCTTTGGAAATTACGGGTCTTGGAAACCGTGGAATTCAACACGTTCTTTGTCTAAAGTTCTTCATGTGTACTTGACAAATATTTAAAAGACCATAATGAACACGCAACTGAAGAAGATAAGTATGATAGAGGGTAATAAACACATCACAACTCCGTTATCTGAGGACACGGATTAATGATATGACATAAATGCACGGGCACTGATCTTCAATCATGTAATTACACAGTAGGTTGCGATGCAGAGATTTCTAATTGCACAGTTAGCCCGGAATCATTAATTAAAATGGTAAATTTTCATTACAAAGCTTGTTTAACTGCGTTGCACTCATGTTTATTTCCCCCATTTTTTATCACAGGAGGTACACACACATTAAGTATATAATTGAAAGTGCGCCAAGGACCTAACGTGTTAGATGTAATACCAACCAAACACATACCATAATAACGTCTTGCTAGTGCTCTGAGGAACTACTACCCTTAGGATACTGGAAAAAAAACTGGCTTACGTGATATGTGGATAGATTACGATTATTACATACCCAAAATTGCAATGGCATTCAGATTTCCCAAGTTTTGAGAAAAGCAATTCGGCAAGAAATGAGCTCCCTAATATATCGGCACCTAACACGATCATCTGCAGTGCTCTAACGTGACAAAAGAAGTATGATAATCGATTCCAAAACACACCACTCATGGCTTAATCGCGTCAAAATAGTGAAAATAATGTACACAAGCTCGAAACAGGAATTCGGTCATGTGAAACTATATCTGAAAAATTGTCGTAAAACAATAACCCAGTGAATCTCCCAAAATTGTTTTGGAAAGGTCTTGAATAGAAAATAGTAATAAATAATGTCCCGCAATCAGGGACATTGCTCCACGAAAAGGAAAACGCGGAAGGCGGGCAAGAACACGATCCGAGCGTGCAAGCATAAAATGCTCCATCTCCACTTTCGCAATCGCCCAAGCCGGGCGTGCGCCCATTCCCGGGGAATTTATACCGCAGATTTGGTAGTGGTGTGAAGGAGGGGGAGCAGGGCGCTCCGTACGAGCTTACGCACAATGGCACATGTAAATGGACAGGATCCCGACAACTGTCGTTTTTAGGGGTCGTTCGCCTATTCAACAATGCGGAACGCCTTACGCCGTCGTCACGTTTATCCCGCGACGTTTGTCAGTCTCACTGCGAATCTATCCATCTTTGAACGCGAACTCTCTCTCACTATCTGAGCATAACGACTAGCAAACTGGAAAAGATTTTGATTAATTTTTCACCTGAACGCGTCGCGTAAATGGTTGTCGATCCGTTACGATTCGCCACATCGCTTTCACTCAGAGGGAGACGAAAAGAAGTATGGAACATCAAAGTGAAGAAGTTCCCGTATAAAAACGCGTTAAAATTTTCCGAAACGGCTGAGCTAGAAAAGAAAACGTGAAAGAAAAGGGCATTTTTCCCTCCTCAGCTACATATTCGATGAGATCAAAAGAAAACAAAATATACGATTGCATGTACTGCAACATGATTTTTGTGAGTGAAAGAATTAATAGCTAAAACACAGTTACAATATCAAACACTCTTACATTCTGCGAACGGAAAATGAAGTCCATGAAAGTAATGCTAGGAGAGGAGAAAGAAAAATTGAAAGTTAATATTGTACGACTCTATTTTGTATGATAAGCTTTGAGGGATAAAACCTAGATTTGATTCATTGGAAGCTCAATTTTTGCGATTGTCTACATACGGTTTACCTTCTTTACACAATACTTTAATTAATTCTGGAGTTAGACATTTTCTAGATAATTTTAATTACATTTTTAAATATTGAATAATGTGTGTTCGATAGTATTGTAGTGACGTAAACAACACTGTTATTGGGTGATCAAGATCCTTCTCACCTTCATACATCATAAAAGAATATTATGAGTTGAGAGTTACAGAAGATGATTATATTTTAACATTATTAATTAATTGAAACTTCCTTTTGTTTTTCCTCGGTTTAACCCAGTTCTATGCTGTGTCATTGGCAGATTCCTACAGTCAGAGCCGGTCCATAAAATTTTGTTAAATACGAACATTTGTCTCTCTTTATTGTTCTAAAGTAAGTCAACTGTAAGTATAATTCCTTGGAATCAACTCAATTATAACTCAATTACGACAAACGATAGTTTTAGAGTCAATAAATAATATTGATTCAAATGATTCTGCAAGCAAAGGGTAATATCAAACTGATAGTATACTGAACAGTCTGTGTATCATTTAACAAAAAAGAAACATTTTCACCATTCCCACTCCATTTTGTAAATTTGGCTTAGTAATGTCATAGTCGAAGTTCAGTAATAGTAATAATAGTAGTAGTAGTAGTAAAAGTAAGTAAGTAAAAAAGTTTTTATTCCATTATAAATAAATTCATATTACATGTTAAATACACCTGCTTGAATACATTACATCCANACCTATACATCTACATAAATACATACAAAGATTTATTACAAGCTAGTTTACATACACTTCAGTTTAGTGTCCCATCCAAAAATACATACATGTTTATCTTCTCCCTTTAAGTTTAATAGCTAAACTTGTCAAAGGGAGATATTTGACTACTCTTTGTTTCCCTTAGCTTTCAAAATTCATTTTTAATTTTTGTTGTGCCTCGATTTTTTCATTTTATCTTATTCTAACTTCTTGTGGTTATCCATAATCCATTTCTTTATTTCTTTCTTTCTTTTATATTTATCTTTAATTTCTATTATTTCATCAGTAATTTTATTTAGGCATTTTGGTAAAATCGTTTCTGTCAACCTCTCACCGTACTTATTAAAGTTTATGGGGATTTCATAACAGTGTTTTTTCCTATTGTTATGCATGTGGTTTATTCTTTTTAGGTTAACTTCTTTGTTTTCTTTATTAAGGTTTTTATCAATTTTTTCTAGGAAGAACATTTGTTTAATATTCAATAGTTGATTTTTTTTATATGTTTCTTCTATATTTCCACCTATCAATTTTATGATTTTATCTTGTAATTTTTGGAGAGGTGTTATATAAGATTTAGAGGCTGTACCCCATGCTTCAATCCCATATCTTAATTGTGATTCAATTAAAGATACGTACACTTTTTTAAGGGTTATTTTATTCATGAATTTTTCCACATTAGCTAGCCTCCAGTAGCATACCCTAATTTTTCTTATTAGTTCCTTTATGTGCTCGTCCCATCTCAAGTGCTGATCCAGGACCAAACCCAGATATCTGAATTTCTCAACCTTGTCAATTATGTAACTGCATTCACATTTTTTCATTTTAGAGTGTATACAATCCAGCCCATGGTGCACTATGTTTATTTCATCTCTAACATTTGCTTTTGCGGCAATATGTATCATCTTTGTTTTTTTTTCGTTTAATTTTAATGATTTGTCATGTAGCCATAGTTGTATGTTATTAAAATCCTCCTGAATTTTTTCCCTCATCAATTTCAGATCTTTTCCTCCAATCAGCATAACAAAATCGTCCGCATATCCATAAAAATTGCAATGCTTTATGCAGGTTTCAACGTCATTTATGTATAATATGAATAATAAAGGAGCAAGAAAGCTTCCCTGAGGAATTCCTATCTCCATTTTATGTTTATCACTATAATTATTCTTAATTTTTACCACAAATTCCCTATTTTCCAGATAAGTTTTTAAGATATTACACATTTTTCCTCTAATGCCCATTTTTTCTAACTCCTCTATTAATTTTTCATTGTTTACCAAATCGAAAGCCTTTGATAAATCCATGGATAACAGAATTACCTGTTTTCTATCATTAAGGTATCCGTTTATCTCATTTGTTATTTTTTCCAATAAATCCGTTGTTCCTTTTCCCTTCTGATATGCATATTGACTTATAGTTATGATATTGTTTCTTTCCACATAGTTTTGCATTACCTCCATTAAATATTTTTCAAAGTAGTAGTAGTAGTAGTAGTAATAATAATAATAATAATCATAATAATAATCATAATAATATAATAATGATAACTTAATAATGATAGTAATAATAACAACTTAAATGATATTCCCTGTTGATGTATGACATATCCACCAGCCACATATTCTTCCCATTACTCAACCAAAAAGAAAAGTAGAACCAGAATAGAAAAGAGGAAAAATGTCCTGTCAAATGAACACAGGGGCTATCTTTAACACGCGTGTCATTACTTTTACATTGATTTTTTTTGGGTGTGGAGCTATCTTTATGCTTCCCATAAATTAATTGATACTTGGAAATTCACGAAAATACTAAGAACCCTGACATAGTAACCGGAAAAAATTCAACACTGAGACACGCAATCATCCCAGACTATTTTGGATCTCCAGTTCTGAGGAATCCACTCAGTCACTGATCCCCTGCGTCAGGAAATGCAATTTACTGCGGGGTATATTAAAATCAATAAATGTTTCAGTCTCATTTTCAAATCATTTGGAAATAAAATTTTCACTTTTTCTCTTCATTGTTGATGTATGTATTGTTTCAAAAGGTATATCCAAAGCGATTATAATGCAACATGTTCCGTAAAATATCATCTGAGATCTAAGGAATAATGAAAATAACACACCACATGCATTCTGAATACTGAAATATCTTAGCAACAAAATATTGATTCAGAATTATTCTTTCAGTAATGAAAAATCACATCCACTCACGAATTTTGTTGAATGTTTAACGATGGATGCCATAACACAAGTTCATTGCTAAAAAACGGAACGATATATTACAGTACTACCTCTCATTACTTTTGGTTAAATACTTAATGTGTTAGTTTCCAAAAAAATTTAAATAAATTGAAAGGTAAATTTAACGCTCACTAAATCGTTATCTCGATAATATACATTGAAAAAATGTACAATGTAAAAATGTTTTATCCCAGTAGAGTTTTACTCATATTTTTAAAAGTGTTTTATGGAATACAAGCCTCGCTCTATCAATAACGACCGTATCAGTAAATTGAACGTATATACATTGATCACATTAAGCATATTATGAAATGGAATAAATATCAGATTTATTTTCGCCTTATATTATTGCACAAACAAGTGGGAAGCAATAATACGTTTTTCCAATAAAAACAAGCGCTTTAGACACAAAAACATATTTTTTTTCTTGTTTGTGTATTTGATCAGTTGCTTCCACACCCAATATCTCTGCAAATAAACATTATTTTTACCAAACGTATCCCATTATTACGTCCTTTCATTCCAATTGAAAACCACAGAAACTAATATATTCGATTCTACTTAACAGAAATGTTTCAAATTCCTGTGCAGGTTTTGCGAAGAGGGAACACATTTAACTCCAATTGTACCATACCATGTCAAGAAAGATTTGTTGACCCATGGATCTGGAAATAATTATATTTCATTGGTGGTATGATTAAAACCACCATATTGTGATCTTGTTCTGTTTTTAACAAGTGCGTGGAAAATATTTGAAACATTTTTTCCCCAATAATGGTAATAAGAAGGTTGTAACAACGTAAAATTTGCGTAAGATACATATCCGAATTACATTCTTCGTAACAGAGACAAAATTAAAAACTCGTTGATGCAGGATAAGATGTATACTAAATCTGAACAACTGATTGCACATTATGTACCACGATATTCATCAACATGGTTGTACTGGCTAGTGTCAAGCCGTCAGACCACTGTCGTCCGATCAGTTGGCAAAACAAACAGCATATCACTTTAGTCCAAAGCAACTAACAACACGTGCGCTCACAGCTTATCGTGCAAAGCAACATTGCGTATTGCAGAATTCCCCCAACCACCTTTGACCGGTCAACGGATTTCCAGATAAATGAATGAGCTTATATTTTGACATTATATTGCAACGACCAAATAGCTCGTTTGTTCTATGCTGTGGGAGATATTTTCTGAATCGCACTCACTTCCCATACTAATATTCACCGTACTTCTATAACAAATTCAGTGGTAATTTCGGCCCCTCGCCTTGTTCAGTGCGTTTTCACCATTTATTCTCAAACTCGCCGTTTTCACTGCGCAGTTCCCTCGTCTTCATTAATTGATTCTGAATGCCTTTTTTGACTTATTTACTGATCGTTTGGTCCTCACCTTCGAATCTACTCACTACGTTCTATTTTCTTTTTCCCATTTCTTCGTCCTCCTTTTGTAACTTTTTATCCTTCCGTGCCCGTCAAGGAGCATACTTTTTGAACACGTCCCCGTCAAGAGCTGTTCCAACTTTCGGATAATTCGGCTGAAAAGACGCCAGAATGGTGGAGCATACCTGATGTTGGGAGTAGGTAACCTGTCAAGTAGAAGTGCGCTGCCGGGTCACACAAGAGGAGGGTGAAAGGACAGGTAAAAAGAGTGGCTGAGGGCGACGCGGAAGGGAGAGCAAGAGCGAAAGAAGTGACGAAGCGGATCCTCGGTGGCGGGAAGAGGTCGCGACGGAGGCGGAGGGAGAGCCCTCCGGAGCGCTGATGAAGACGACGGGGAGGAAGCTGCGGAAGGACAAGAGCGAAGGAGAGGGAAGTTTCCGATCTTCGACGACTGCTGAGTCCGGAAGAGGGAAAAGGCTCGCTCCATGGCTCACAATCAGGAATTTCTCAATTGATGGAAAGTTCCTTAAATACTTAGAAACAGGAACGATAAGGCGATGAACACACTCTTCATATCAATTATACATTTTATTAAAACTCTTCAGTATAGAATATATAAATTACGAAATTTTTAATAATGTATCTCACCTATATGAAGACATTTGAGAAAATATAGGTTTTCTGGGTTGCAGTAAAATTGTGAATTTCCATTGGTGGTGAATAGTTGTAAACATTCGGGAATAATACGCGACCCGCCGAAACGGAATAGTAAATTCGATCTGTCGCTCCTTAACAATATTGAGAGAGAACACACAGCTATTTATGATTCCGCTCTATCGGGTAATACAAAAGAGAAGCGAGACAGAACAGGAAGCAAATAAATAAAGAAAATTGGTAACTACGTGAAGAAACAAAAGACAGTGGAATACAACAAAGAATCTACCTAAAGAGGTGACGGCGTTGTAGTCGACGCGGAAAGAGCGTGCCCAGTCGACGGGGCACGTGCAGGAGAACGCTATGGCTCGGTGGG
This sequence comes from Laupala kohalensis, assembly GCA_002313205.1. Taxonomy (NCBI): domain Eukaryota; kingdom Metazoa; phylum Arthropoda; class Insecta; order Orthoptera; family Trigonidiidae; genus Laupala; species Laupala kohalensis. Next base: position 1,134,562 of record NNCF01125882.1, on the reverse strand, counting down.
ACAGCGAGAGGGAAGGACATGATGGTACGTGAGAGGTGGGAAGAGCAAGACGGAAGGGCGGCGGAGCATCGCATGGCGGCAGTGAGTGTCGAGGGGCTCGCAAACAGCCGCGTGGACGGCGAGCGAAAGAGGGGCTCACCACATGCGACGAGGCCAGGGAAGAAGGCCGCGGCACTATTCACAGTGGGACAACAGTGAGGATAAGGACGAAACTCCAGAGCATCGGTTTTCCACATTTCACTTACATTTGATATTAAGTGACAATGAAAAAGACTGAAAAAGGGCGAACAAAAATGGGTAAAGGCAAAATTTTGAAAACACATGTATCAAATTTTATAAACAAATATTGGCAGCTTAAATATATAAATGAAAAGACTCGATATATCAATATTTCTATTTTTTGTAATTTTTAAAGGAGTTCGAACAGTTAACTAATTTTTAGCCTATACCAACCAACTTCAAAGAACCTGTGTTTCATTTCAAAAATTATTTTTTATTACTACTACTAGTATTATTTTATAATGGGGCACCGTAAATTATCTGTCCTTAAAAGTTTTGCAAGGGCCCACTGTGTGTAGCGCCGCGCCCCGAGACCCAAAGCGGGCACGTCCGCAGGTCGTTACCGCGATTTACTCGCGTCGCTCCTTAAAAGCCTTCTTTGCCAACAAATGGCGAACCTTCAGCCATTTGAGATACGTCGCGTAAGTTCACGACTAATACATAATACTCTGTGGATTTCTTAAAGGCTGTTATATAATGCAGTGTTTGTTCTCCTGACAGTATTTTGCATTCTTATTTTCCTGCTTCTGTGACTTATAGGAAATTTTAAAAAACATTTAAAAAAATGTAAAAATTTCTAAGTATTGTCGCTGACAAATATTGACAGAGAGTCCACGAACAAAAATAATTAATGAATTTATTTCGATTTTTTTAACGTTAGGGCGAAAAGAAATGTGAAACGAAAAACATGTAAATCATTTTTAAGTTTCGTCGAGTTCTTAAAAAGAACATCTTCGAATTATTTTCATTGGAATGATTCTATCCCGCTTCAAAAATTTTAACAAAAAAATAAATCAGTACCGTCCAACTTATAAAAGAAGGACAAAGATCTTTGAGAAGGAGGGTTGTTCCCATGAAAGAATATAAGTTTGATAGACAAAACCATCACAGAAAAAACGCGTAACTTCAAAAGCTTACGTTCTTCTTTCTCCCATCTCAACACGGCTTCGATTTTTGAATTTGATTAAGCGTAGAAACACGCACCAAATTTTCTAAGTTCTTACTCGGTGACATCGGCCAGGTGAAAGGACGTTAACGGTGTGCATAGCAAGAGAATCGTCCGGCGTTGACGACACAGACGTCTTTGACAAAAACACTCCATTGTAGGGCGCATGGCTCAGACGCTCTCCTCGCCTCTTCACTCCGCCGCATCCCACCCCATCGTGCCCTTCCTCATCCCGCGCGTAGGTTCTCGTTACTGAAAGAAAGGACCTGTCCTTCCAGTAGAGAGCTTGGGCGCACTCGCCTGTGAAAAGCGCGCCGTGCCGCTACGCCGCGCCCTCGTGCCTCACGCCTTCCAATCTAGTCCTGTGACGTCACACAGGCATCCTGAGAATCGAAGGACGACATCGTACGTGCATCTGAATATTCAAAAAACCGCCCTTTACGTTCGTTCTCTTCGGAAACCCAAAGAGGTCTCTGGTGCGAGCCGGAGAGGGGGAACGCGGGATGGAGAGAAATACAGAGAACTGCTTCCACCGGAACCCTCGTTCCGTCAATAGACTTAGATTTACGTCGCCCCGCGACGCTAATGCGACTGTAACTCGGTCTACGACAGCGGCGCCGCCGCGTCGCTTCCTTCTCTCGCAGCTGTCATCAGGTGTGACGGTCGCGAGCGCGGTCGGAATACGTACCGCCATGGGAATAGCCGGAACCCACGGGATATTACGCGCTCTACGCGACCGCTACGGGAAAGTGCGCCCTCGACAATGGCTTATTCACGAGTCTTCCCTGAACGTAGAAGTCGCGGGGCCGCGCTATCTGTTGTCCGAGGCTGAATAGCGCGCGCGATGATAGCATCGCAGGCGCGTTAACAAAGCATTGTCCGCGCCAGTCGACGCGGTTGCTGTTGCAGATGCAGAGGCGGCGTACGCGTTGTAGTGGCGTCCGACGCCGCGCCATCCCCGCCCCGGAAGCCCCGCACGGTATCGACTGCCGCCGCACCCACATTCCGAATCGTGGAGAGTCGCACTCGGCTAAATTACATAACATTTGTTAACGATTGCTCTTATTGTGAGAGTTTGTATGTTCCAAGAGATTTCCATTGGTTACTCGAAAAAACTCCAGGAAACAAATGAGGGTCGAGAAAAGTCCTTGAAAGTGGTTTTAAGTCGATAAATGGATTCATTTCAGTCGAGGTAGCCAAACGAATTGGCGAGAGCAATTCTGGAAATATATGACGACCACCGTGAGCGTTTTATTTTCCGTAAATAGTCCTCGCCTAGCAAAGGAATGATGCCATTTATCTTGAGGTATAAAGAACTGATATTCGAAACATATATTATCAAAACTCTCAACAGCATTTATTACTAATATAATTGAAGCACTCCTACAATCGAATTTCACAAAAACTCACAAATGTATAAAATATACAAACATCCACATATGATTGACTCTCAACACAAATTAAGGAGTGCGCTCCAATAAAATTTTGAAATTAAGTTGGGAAAATTTAGCTGTCAGTTATAGTAGGTTACAATATCTTTAACGAATCAAACAAATACCAATATCTCCTCTCAATGCGTGATCTGAAACTATTTAACAACTAACCAGTTGATACAATCAAACTCACAACCCTATTTACATAGAACACTACTGGTTGAATGCACCCGAGCATAAATCCGATTTGACACCATTGAGTTCAAAGTCCGGACAACATAACACACAACTCACGTCCCATGACTCCATGCTTACTCCTCACGTATGCACTCGCATTCCCAGTTCTTTCATTTTTTCATTTTTATTTTATGCTGTTCCCAGTTGTCGACTATTCGGTCATTACCTGGGATTGACGCCGCATATTCTTTCCCTATTGATCAAATCTCTGTTCAAGAATTGTACTACTTCTTTTCCTCTGTCGTTCTGTTCCCAGTTATTTTCGTTCTCATTATATACGTTTCCATAATCCTTGTGCATATTCTTTCCCTATTGATCAAATCTCTGTTCAAGAATTGTACTACTTCTTTTCCTCTGTCGTTCTGTTCCCAGTTATTTTCGTTCTCATTATATACGTTTCCATAATCCTTGTGCATATTCTTTCCCTATTGATCAAATCTCTGTTCAAGAATTGTACTACTTCTTTTCCTCTGTCGTTCTGTTCCCAGTTATTTTCGTTCTCATTATATACGTTTCCATAATCCTTGTGCATTCAACTTGTTGTGCATTCGACTTTTATTGCTATACTTGTGGTGGTACCAGTGTAGCCGCCTGTCCCCACCACGGTGAGGTGTGGAGCTCATTCATTATCTAGACTTGTATGCCTTTCATATAGTCATAATAGTCATAATGCATTCGTGGAATTCCTCAAACATTTCCTTGGTCGCTATGTACTTGGATCATGTCTTTATCGCTGAAGAGTCCTCGTCGCTTGAGTTGTTGGAGCCATCGTCCTCTCTCTTCCCGCGTCAGCACGCAGTCGTAAAGTATATGTTCCACTGTATCGGCATTCATCCCGCATATGCAGTCTTAAGTTGTTCGCAGGTTCCTTTTGACTAAGTATGTGTTGAAGTCGCCGTGTCCTGTAAGAATCTCCAACAACGGTTGCGATAGATGAAACAATTTCTTGTTTTTGTAACTAAATTTCACACCATTTATGAAGCAGTACGTATTTCGACCCACTTTCACCAACTTCCACCGTGTGTTCAAGCATTCGACAAACGCCCGACTAATCTATCCCTTCCATCCACGTTCCATTCCATTTATTATCACATCGCCCACTTGAACTTTTTTACCTTGACGAATCGTGTACCGTAAGAGATGACGGTCTAGCTCCAAATAAATAGGTGGTACCCCCATTAAAACTTGGAGCGCCCGCGTTGATACACTCTTATATGTGTCACTTCAAACTATTAAACTTAGCCTCTGGTAGTGGACCAGCTTGCGCTCCATGTGTCTCAATTAACTCCGCTCACGCCACACAACTCCACAGTATGTAATTTGTGGCACAATTAATCCTATGTAGAGCTGAAGAAGTTGTTGCTTTCCTATCGTATGTTTTGTAATGCCGATTCTCATTAGACCATAAATACTTTCTTCACTTTTTCCCTATATGTTCGATGTGGTCTTTGAATGTTAATCTTTCATCAATATACACCCCAACATATTTCACAGTCCTTTAAATTTTCAATCGACAATCGGGAAAGCGGATTATTGTGTCCCTGCGACTTAGATCCCGGTTTGCGTAGCCGAACACAATTCCCTCAATTTTAGTCCGTGAGATTTTAAGTTGTACAGGCACGTTCAAAAATTGCAAGTTGTTCTACAAGCTCCTGGCGTCTTTTTCCTTCAACAACTAGCGCAATGTCTTCAGTATACGATATGACTTCCACTTTCGCCCCTGCCATCTGTTCAAGTATTATATTCATCATGGTGTTCCACAATATTGGTCCCGAGTGGCTTCCTTGCGGACAACCTCGTGTAACCTTTTGAATAATCTTTTCTATTCCAATGTCTAAGACTACATGGCGGTCATGCAGATATGATCGCATTAGTCGTAGTAGGAGGCGTGGTAAACTATGTCGTTCTATTTCCGATAATACTGTGCCCATGATACCGTGCCACCAGTATATATTTCTTTTGGCGATTCTTCACCCGGTGCACTAGCCATTCTTCTGTATGTTCAGTGCAGCGACCCTTTGTGAAACTATACTGATTGCAATTCATTTTGACCTTCAAACCATCCTGGATTCTATTTGTTATCATTTTGTCCTGTATTATTCCTAGTATTGGTAACAATGTTATTGGTCGGTACGATTTTGGTTCTTGAGGGTCTCGATTACCTGACTTTAAGAATAATTTTAATTGTCCTATTTTCCACATTCTTGGGAAATACCCTGTGACATAGCATAAGTTCTTCTTTTGTAAACCCTCTCCCATTTTTTGATTCATATTCAACAAAGCGTTGACTCCCAAAAATATGTCCACCCGTACTCGAGACGTCACGAAGTTAAATAACGACTAGGGTTTCAGAAATGAGTTTGTCTGACCGAAGGTTTCCACATTTTCCTGGTTCTTCTAGAAAAATTTCTGAGTAGTGCCTCTCGTAGTAAAGGGCCACAAAACCCACAAGGACTTTCCTTCGTTCGCTTGTCGAGACAGAAAAGGTATTAAAATTAAAGCAGACTACTGAATCACTCGTACGTGAAATTAGGTAGCAAAAACTAGGAATTACCAATACAATTGTCATTAAGCGGTTCACTACTCTTTTCTCCCAAACATTGAAGAAACTCCTCTTTTAGATAGAGTTTTCTAACTGGATGACTTGATATATAATATTTTACATTCTAATTGTTCAAACGTATGTTTCATTAGATTACTTGCACATTTCATTTATAATTTATGCATTATCGGTAAATTTTCTTCTGTTTGGAGTACGTACTTTATGAACATTTTGGCATGTGTGTTTCAAACGTGCATGAATTTAAGGGAAGAATTAATTAAATAAGCTTCAGTTTTATAGGATGAAAGAATACTCGAAAGGACAGGGTGGATAGAATACTCGATATTGTTGACATAATACGTAACACCAACTCTATAAGAAAGGGATGAAAAAGGTTATGAGAAAATAAATTTTCCTAAAAGCTTTAATTCCTAGGATAATGATTGTTTGTAACGAACAACAAAAAGACAATACTGTAACTATAGAATATTGAATGTTACATAGAAAACAAAGGAATTTCGTCTAGTTAAGGAATTCTTGAGAAATACTAGTTTCCCAAAGAAGGTATTTGAGGCGGGGCTCTACATTTTATACTTGCGGTGAAAACGAAAAATCAGCGACATAGAGATAACCTTTTAGGAATGTGTACACGTCAATCTTGTGAAAGTGGAAGAAACTCATTATCGAAATCCAACACATCCCTGGTCTTGCGCAGTTACTTTCGCACTTACGAAAATCCACGAGAGCCTCACGAGTCAGTAGTGTCTTGTTGCTTGGAGCCTGCCCACCCGCACCTGAAACATCTCTCGCATATTAACCTGTTCGACTGCAGACTCCCGCAGCGCATTAAGTCGTCAAGCGCAGCGCACCACATGCAAGCTCCACCCACTTGCAATTGCCACCACTCACTTGACTATAGCCCTCGCAAGAGGCCCTATACCTACGTTCCTGATCACCGACGATGTCAAGTTCAGAGACAGAGAGGCACCTTAGGTACATTTCCTTCCCCTGGCACTGAATTTTCTCCTCGCATTTTGGCATAACACCTCTACCTCCAGTGTTTGCCAGGCTGGTTGAGAATTTCAGACAAGATTTTCCTAAGCTGATTCACAAAAACGGTAGGGACCTAAAAAATTCCTCTACATGCTTCCTCCCACGCACTCTACAATTCTTTCCCCGAAACACATAATTAGGAATCCCAATGTTCTAAAATTCCCCAAATTCAAAGACGTATAATATTCTTTCGACAGAAAAGTACAGTTAAAGAAGTAGTTTTTCGGTGATAATTTTTGGTGTAGACATTTAGAAAAGCAAAGCCAAAGGTTTAAGTTTCGCTGACCTCTTAAATTCCTTATATAGAATTATCTACCCCCCGTACATATTAACTTCATTACAAAATAATATGTATTCATTAAAATGCACACGAATATGCTGCACAGAATTCTAATGCATTCGCCTATACGATATTTTCCGAAATAATCTACTTTTCTCCATTGCTCAACACTATTTCATTCCCAAACGTCACTAAATTAGTTTCTCATCATTTGATACAATTCCTTCAATTTCGTTCACTCTATTTTGGCTTTATGCAAATATTATTGATTGATAGTTCAGGAATTATTTTTCAATATGTTAGTCATTTTTCTCTCATTGAAACTTTCGAATGGGCTCTAATGACCTCGATGTTGACAATCCCTAAAGCCCCAACAAAAAAACAAGAAACTTTCGATCTGAATTCATTGAATAATTCACCTTTTTTGGTCTATCCTTAATATATCATCTCAATCACATTTATATTTAAGTTAAATCTAAGATGGCACTTATAAAGAGCTCTTAGTAAGATATTTTACTCTAGGAATAACTCAAATGGTGAAGAACGAAAAATTCATCGCCATTTCCCAATTTATGTAGCTGATATCTCGTTTAAATAGCGAATGTAAAATGACACAGTGATTTCTCAGCAGAAAATTGATTACTTTCAAGAATTCATTACAATCGAAAAAATTACTTTCTATTGAATTACCTAGGTTTCTTAATCGATACGATTATACTCTTTATTCCACGCGTTGATAATAAAAATTGCAATTTCAGCAAGCTAAATATTAGAAGAGATTATTTTTTTCTCGTCACTTGTTTTTCATTCCTTTGTTTTATTTGTATTTTTTTGTACAAAATAAAAATGAAAAGCAAATAAATTAGCCACTTAGTTTTCACTGAGAAAAATGATTGATTTTTCTGGAATGGACACGGAGCAAGCAAAGTCTCAAAATTGCTAGAATCCTACGAATCCCGGCAGAATGCAAGACGAGTAATATAAATTACTTTTCTTTTCTTTGAACATTTATTTTCCCAAACGATTCTTTCTATCTCTCATTCACTGATCATTATGCTCACTCGTAACTACCTTATCGACACCAAGTGATCGATGCTCACCTCTTGCGTAATGCACAACCATACTTGCGCGTCAAATTCTACATTAAAGCTTGCGGTTAGCCGAACACCACATCTGTTAAATGTATGAATCAAAGTCTGATCAACGAGTTCCAGTGAAGTGACAGGAGAAAACAGATATCTGTGAGTAATATTGCCCGACATTTACACACATTCAACGAAACAGCTTGGTGGAAGATTAAACCAACTAGCCCAACACTTGTATTGTGAATACGGCGAATCTGGGGTTTCATTTCATAAAATATCTTTGATACTTTAAGAAGATTAATATTGCTCATACCAAGGTTATATTTATAAACTGACATATCATTAGTAATACAATGTCAGGAAAATTATATACCTCAACCACATAATTAAGTATGGATTTCCACGTCGGAAATGGTAAATTTCCAAGCAAAATTTTGAACCAGAAAGTATTTGACATCGCTAGACAAACATATTAGCAGCAACCGCTTACTCTTGCACGGTCGATGAGCAAAGATGGATGAAGGAGTCACTCTTCGATGACTTCCATTTTTATTAAGAAAATGTGAAACTCTTTTGACAGATCTGGACAATCCATTTGCACCGTACTGTGTATTATATCCTTCGATCGTAAATTCAACGTAAATGGAGATGAAATTTGGAATTGAAAGACTCTCTTTTATCATTTCAATTCGGTTGTAAATTTTCCTCCATTGTTTTACTCATTTTATCTATTAAATGAATATGATTTGCAAATACGATGTATTGAGCAACATACAAATAAAGCAAACAAACGTAATTAATGCACGGTAAGAGAACTCCACGATAAATGAATAAGGAACAAAAATATTGACTCAAGACATACAATAAGTTTAATATTCCTTCAACGTTAAATCCTACTTTTCCATAATTCAACTGCTCTGGCAAATAAGAATTCGATGGAATGCGTTTGGATATGAGAAAAACAGTACGAGACGCTGAATTATATTACTTCAACCCGGAGACGGCTGAAAATGAATCCGGAGCGTTCAGCCATCCCGGCAATTTGTCCGGCGTTCACTTCGTTATCCTCCGTCGCGGACACATCACGTGATCTATATCACGCAATGTGTTACAGCGAGGTCGCGCGAAACTCGCCCAGCTACACGTCGCGCCGGGAGAGAAAAGCCCCCCCCCCTCCCCCCCCCCACTGAGCATCGTCTCACTCGCCACCAACGACAAAGGGCAACAGGGCGAAAAGCATCAGAACTTTCCGCTTGAGATTAGCTGTGGGGACTTCCTGGCCGGGAGGGTTGCCTAACTGCCGAGCGCGGGAGGCCGCCAGTTACCTCGCCTCGTCTGCTGCTAACCCTTCGCCTGCCTCACCAGGTCGCCTGAGACGCCGCGGAGTCTTCGGGCCAATTGGAGCGAGAATCGTAATATGTTCCACATAGCGTCGCCGACGATGGGAGTTCCATTCCGTGCAACATCTGTAAATAAGGGAATTTTCGAAGAACAACTATTGTATACTCTTTTTTTCCTTTTTCCTCATATGAGGTGCAGTAATGAGGTACTATAAATCCTGGACCTCCCAGAGGTTCCTTCTGTTCTCAGAATGTACACCGGAGGAACATCGTTTATTCCCCTTATTAAATCGATGTAAACACCTTATAAATCTCTTTAAGTGAACATCGTCATTCTATATGTAAATAAACTGAAATCGTCTTTTTCTTCTCAGAACTTGCTAGGGCTTCCACCAATTATAAAAACAATCGAGACCATAAAAATGAAGAGTAATACAAACATATTGATCAATGCTTAATCGCAATCGCAACAAACAATTTTTAAGAATGACATTATCCCACACATTCTACGGATTGATATGAAATTATAGGGAACTAAACAATATTCATAACACCTTGAACTGAATGAATATTTACATAAGTTGTATTATATAATCATTGGCGTAAAAAATCGTGACCAAAAATTAATAAAAGCAAGATGGAAACAAAGAATTTTGTCATTTTAACAGGCGTTTGTGAAGATTCTAAAAGTTTGACTGTCTCATTATTTCCAAAAATAAATAGTTGTATGTCACTTAAATTATTTTTCTGTAGTACTTTTGAATCATTTATAACATTTTAACTATAATTTCAGTGAAATGTTTCAACCGCGCTTCAGTTGTTAAATATGAAGCCACCAATTTTAAGGTCTCACATAAATATACGTATTGCGGCATTCGTTGATGCTTATAATTCATAACTATTATTTAAACATTTATAGTTTTAATCAATTTAATTCATTTTAATTCATTACAAGTTATTTGTGGAGATAGGAATCGAAGAAGCGAAATAAAACCATACCGCAAGCAAGTGTAATCAATAAAATACTTTTTTTTATCTATCTAAGTTTTTTTTAAAAGAAGCATTGAATTTACATAAACAAAATAAATCTAAACCATTTCTTGCTATCGCTTCATGTCACAATTTTATCTCAATGTAGTTTAAGAAACTGTTTTTATATTTAAAAACTTGAGTTTATTCACAAACATGACTAATTTTAGTTTCCGTTCTATAATTCAAATTTTAGAAAGGAAAATATAGAGGTTTGATAGTTTTATTCCGACGCAATGTTTTTACTCGCACACACAACACAATACCGACACACAAACAAGCAAATTGCCTCTCGTCGTCACTATCTTGGTAAATCTTTAGAACCCGAGAACAAAAAGAACTCATTTCCACGAGGGCAAGAATCGCTTCGTTCCCGCTCGCTGTACAACTCGAAAAAAAGTGTGTGTTTGGCAGCACACGGTTTTTTTTTAGCGTTGATGAAATCAGATTTGACTTCAAGTGCGTGTGAAACGTGAAGTGTGTTCAGGTGTGAATACAGCGCGAAAGTGCGTTCTGGAGCGAATGCAAACACCCTGCGTCATTAACGTAAACAGGAAGGGTGGGAAGGAAAGGGGGTGGGAGGGCGACCTGGTCACTCGGATCATAGTTCCATGGGATGTCCTCACTGCTGTCTCGACAAAACACCTCAGTTGAGCTCGAAAATAATTATGGAACGTATCAGATACGTCGTATCCTGAATTATGAGATTCCTCGTTTTGAAATGCATGGATTAGCTGGAAAACACTAGAATGATACACTATCCATTCTAGTGTTCATCAGGGTTTTCTCTATTCTAATGTTATGCACTAGCAGTAGCAGATCTATAGGCTGTAGTCCCCTTAGCCCCCACCCCATTGGACCTGAACTCTTAAATGATAAAATTGAAGTTGGTAAATGGCACACTTTGTAAAAGTGTTACAAGATTAATAATCGTTATTAGTTTTAATTGTTATTGTTATTAATAATAGATTTGTTATTGTTGTTAATAATATCAGATTAATAAAATTAATGTATGTCAGATTAATAAAATTAATAACTGTAATAAATAATTGCTATTGTTACTAATAATACCAGATCGTTATTTGTTAATTATTATTTATTTTATGCATTTTATTGAAAGGTCTTATTTATAAAATTTGTGTTGTAAAACCATAGCTTGTAAATAAAAATGGTCATCGGTTAGCACCCCCTGTTGATTACGGTCTAAATCCGCCACTGTGCACTACCAATTCTCTGTTCAATCGGTTTACTACGTCAAGATAATTATCTATTCATCTCACATTCACTCTTTAATAGTGAAATAGATTCACGAACGACGGAAGTATCATTAATACGTATGAGTGTGACGAAACAATTATTGAGGATAAATTAAGGTCATGAAAGTACTTTCTAAAATATTGACAATTTTCTTTGGCGAGTTGACAAGTGCTTATTGTCCGCACCAAATATATGAAGACACGAATTTGAAAGGTACAGTCTTCTGGATGGGTAAACAATTTGTATATAATGAACGTGAATTGAAACTGCCTTAAATTTGCGTGGCATTGAGATACAGTTATAACGTGCAATTTTACGATTATGAACTTAAAATAGGTGTGTTTTGTTAGATAATAAGACAAGATATTATGTTCACTTTAAAAAGTGGGAAAATATTTCATTTTTCGGCATAATAAAAAAATAGGTCGGTCAGCAAAAGGAAGAATTTTACGTATAAAACGTTTTACATTTGAAACATCCTTACCTCACATATTCTTCCGGTCATTCCTCCTGAATAAATCTTTTAGTCATTACCAGCCAGTAAGTTATTGAAAGAAAATTAAAATTTAGAAAATATACGCACGATAAAAGGATTATTATTGCTTTACAGTAAGCATCGTAAGACACTAAAATCTTTTAGCTAACAGTCAAACTGGACGGAAAAATATTGACACAGGATGAATTCACAATCAATATATTTAAAAAGAGCTAATAGCGATTATGATGGGGGGTAATCTTGCCTGCGTTGAAAACAACCGTAGTCTCCCGAGACTGTTCTCCTGCAAGAATGTCTCCGTTTAAGAATTTAATGACTTTCAGGTAAACGCCCTCGCCAAAACCTTTCAAGGGTCGTTTTACTTCGAATTTAGAATATTATTTACCTATATGTAATATATTTGCAGTAAATAAATTACACAGACATATTAAAATTCATTAATTACTTTCAATAATTACATGAACCAATACAATTTATATAATTGTTTTTCATTCACAAACATCGTACAAATTAAATTTTCCACCGTTTACTACTGTTTTGTCTTGAGTTTTCAGAATAGAGCTATGTTTTGGAATTAGGTATACACAATTTAAGGTTAAAATTCGTCACGATATTGGTGGAAGCATGTACTCAAGATCCACTGAAGTATACAGAGTTACATAGATACCAAGAAAAAAACTCAAAAGGTCTCTTTACTGTTTTTAGCGCAGATACGTTTCGCCAATAAGAATCAGTTTAAGCTCATATTTGGTCTTTTGCAACTTTGAGTTCATAGCTCACGAAAAATAACGTTAAAATAATTCTTCCATGAAAGGAAAGAGAACGAGTTAAAGAGCAAGCAGTATTGCGCATAAAGCCACTTAGCTATAATTTAATATTTCTCTTTAAACTTGGAGATTAAATGAGTCCTACAATTTCATGTCATGATATGTAATTAATTACGATCGTAATGAAACAGGCATCAAAAATAAAACCCTTCATTTCGTATCAAAATTTTTGGCTTAACTTTTATTATTCTCTGGTCATTACATATTCAATGTATTCTGATTATGTGACTCCAGCAGTTAAATCTTCAAAAAATATCATTCCCTTGGCACACTCCACGCGTCTTCGCTACACTACATAATTAACATAATTAACACTACATAATTAATTATAGTTCGATAATAACTTGTACATGTAAATTTACAAACATATTTGCGTTAAATTACAAACATATTGACATTATATATGTATTATAACTCGCAGCTAACTTTTTATCTTATCTAGGAACTTTTGCTGAAATTTTTGAATCCGCCTCTGCCGTAGGGCCCTTGATCGGAATTGATGGGATGGTCCCTTGCTTGCTTCCGGAGAGTAAATTAGTTTATTGTCCTCCACGTGGTCATACGCAGTTTGTACTGTTTTTTGACAATAAATTTATATCAATTATAACACAAATGACCACCTACTAATATACCACGAAAGAGATTGAAGATCGGCGAAAGCGTTACTTATCTATGTGGAGACGCTTGCACTGATTGAATATAATAGTCTGAATCAATTTCAAAGAAATTATCGCAAAATTATCTTGACTGAAATGAATAAATTAAGCAGATAAATTCACATTGTTTTCTTTCATAGAATTTCTGAAGTTAATAATGTTTAGCTTTATTGCAAGACGTTCCTTACGGGTAGGTATATCAATTTTTACTGTCAAGAAGCGAAGATAATCCTGCCACTTTATCAAATAACAGGAGGAAAACTGATAAAAACGAGGTTTGAACAAGGTAAATTATAAAAAAGTTGACATAAAATATACCTTTCTTCGAAAACCATTGTAACCCCATTTATCCCAAACCAATTGAGGGGAGAATTTTCCTATGTTCTGTAACTGCTCAGGAGGGTGTCGCTTTGCGTAAGCCATACTGCTTTAGAGTTTTTCCCCGCCGCTAGGAGTAACCCCTACCAGTCACCCCACAAATTTTACACCCTATATTAAGAATTTGGATTTTCTACGCCTAAATCGTTCGAACAATTACAAAAGGCAATTCATATAATGTAAAAAGGCGAAAACAAAACATGTCATTCAAAACTTTCAATGTAGCCACCGAACCATTCCTACAAAGAAAGTGTCTATCCCCAAACAGTCCCTTCACTTCTTGAGGGTTTTTTCGGGAACAAAGTGCATGTCGATGATTAACATTTACTAAATGTATTCGTACATCAAATTTTAAGTCGATGTCTCAGACGGATTAATTTTTCTTGATCAGAAACCGAAAAAACGCCTCTGATACTCATCCCGAAGTTCACCCTTTTACTACTGTTGACTGGGACTGGACTCACCCTCGCCAAAAGAAAGAAACATCATCACAAAACAACTCAAAATACAATCCGTCTACTTTAACAAAACGAGCTGTAAGGATGCATACATGACACCAAGATAGATCTGAGATCTCCTGATTGTTTATGCAACGTACAACATTTACTTGTTGAGCGGGTGGTATTCAGACCGAATTTTTTTATCGTAATAAAAGAAACTAAAAGCAATTACACAGAAAACATAAAAACGCAGGCATTCAATATTTCATTTTATATCATATGAAATGGTGAGGTTAATTTAATTTAGGTAACCGAGCGTCAGATATTATAATTGTAGTTTTTAACTAACATTTATTAACGCGAAAAGAGTTGAATTTATTTGGGAAGTACCATCAAAACGAGGGAATACAAAAAAGAATTGAGCGTTTAAAATTCCAATGCTGTAGCGTGATCCCTCTTTTTTCCTTCTGATTTTTGCTTTCTACAATAAACTCGACGAAGGGAGACGCATCATTTGCTAACAAATTTATTTTTACCTGACACTTTGGTTCCAGGAACTCATTACAACCCCAAATGGCAAAAGAATCCTCATTAATGGTCGAATATTTGTTCTTAAAATTTTCATTTTCATTGAATCTAACATTTTCTTTCAAGGTAATATTGACGTGTATGAAGAAATTGAATTCATGTAATTTGAAAAATATACATTCAGATTCTGCTTTCAAAATTTTCTATGAATATAACTACATTATGTAGAACGTATTTTTGGTCTCTAATGACCTTCGATGTTGACGAGCCCTAAAGCCCCACAAAAAAAAAAAATAGAACGTATTAATTTTTTGTTCCGTTACTCACCAATTGAGAAATTCACTAATTGGGTGAATTACTCTAAATTAATTTAATAAACTTTTCTTGGAAAAAAATTACCATCATGTTTCACTGGTAAATTACCATCATGTAAATTTCAAATTACCATCATGTAAAATCGAGATTTATTCAGCTGGAATCTAAACACCAGAGTAATGCATTCCTTAAGGTTTATTTTCGTGAAAAAAATTCATTTAAATACCTACCGGTTTCTTACCTAGCCTGATTCATATTGTGAAGCTTTAAATACAATATCAATAGTTTTAAAGAAAATGCCAACGTTCTTACTTGAGAAATACTCAGTGCAGAAGGGAATAGAGTACTTGCAGGTTTGCTTTTTTTGTAATGGAGAAGAAAATGAATTTCAGTTCCTAAAATTCGTGTGTCATAGTATTATTGTATCAAATGTACTGTACTAACAAAGTAGCTATTTTAGAGATACATTTCCTGTCTGTTATAGATCAACCCCGACCGTCAAAAGGCTTTATTACACAGTTTATCAAGAGTATCTTCCTTATGTAGTTTTCTTAAATGTGTCAAATCAGTTAATCTTCAAACTTTTCTATACACATTCGTAATTTGGTAATTATTTTTTTCTTGAGTGGGGTTATAAAGAAAATGATGAAAATATCAAAGTAAAGAATGTATGAAACGAGTCATAAAACTAGTAAAAAAAGGAAGAAGCATACGTAAAACAGCCAAAATCTACCTTGTGTCATCATCGCAAAGGATTTAGCGAAGCCTGACAAGTCTTGTGTTCTTCACTGAAACTGCATCTCAATCTAGTTAAACCAACTGAACTAGGTGAGATGTTGCGAAAACCAACACCAAATTGTTGTACATCCAACGCAAACGCTAACAGTCATCACGAGTCGACATTTACATTTCTATTCAGTTCATTACGTTTACAATTTCGTTTCAGGGCTGTTAGAATTCTCTTTCTCTTAATTGTGATAAATATTTCAGTTTTCTATTATTCCAGAACATTTAATGATAATTTATAATAGAGGAATATTAATTCAGAAATTATATCAATTATTATGTGGATACCTAATTTAATATAAAATGTAATTGATTATTTGTATTTTTATTTTATTCTTAGTGGTAGATGTTAAATATTTGCCACGATGATTGACAGATAGTATGAAATAAAAACACAGATTATCTTTCGTTGATAGAGAAATTTAAAGAAATACGGTTTCAAATTTCAGTACAATACCACGAACATTTTGCAGTTTTATAAATGTATCAAAATAAAAATTGTTATTAGTACTTTTGAACTGGGTCATAGTGTGCTTAAAGGTAGACGCAGAAAGCCATTTCGCAATCTAGAAAAAAGCACACATCAGTTCTATTCTGCTCGGCAAGAAGATAAAATTGTGCCCATAACATGAGTGAGTTCTGTGATGAATTGTCTTGACGAAAATTCCCAAATGTGTCTAAATACCATTTAAACCTATTTTGTATGGGGTTCAAAGTTTGCCCACCTCGCACTTCATTACCAGAAGAGAATAGATGCAATTTTGGAATAACCAAATTATTTTTAAAACAGCAATTCATGTTAAGTTAGGTATCTCTTAACACTGGTACCAGATAATAACAGCTTATCTTTAAATATCACGAGCAGCTATAAAAAGCATATATAAAATGGAACTAAAGTGAAGAAGCGTAAGAAAAATATTAGAAAACACTTAATACTATATTAAGTACAATATAGGAGATAGAGTAAAGAGCAGTAGTAAATTTTTGAAACGAATGCATATGAAATGATGGTTAAGAAAGTTCGGATGGAGATGAAGTGGAGATAACGTTGAACGCAAGTAGGAGGAAAAAACACCCTTGAAATGGCTTGGTCTCGGTGCAGGAATGGAGTTCTCCGTGTCGAGAGAAGACAAGTAAAACGGGGAAAGGGGCCGGTTGGGAAACAAAGAGCAGTTGAGAAAGCGACGTACAGATGATGCTTAAGGCGTGGAGCGGGGAACGAAGCTTCGAGGATTGCTCCTCCGAAGGGGAACGACACAAGCGAGTCGGGCTGCGGGTCCGTGGGAAGAGACCGCTCGTGAAACTTTTATCGCCGCGCGTCACCGGATGGACGCCGGTGGCCGATAAACACTAGGGAGTGGCTCGCTTGTNCCCCCCCCCCCCCCCCCCCCCCCCCCCCCCCCCCCGCGCGGACCGAGCCACTCCGCTCCGAGCAGAAGCGAAGTTGAAACGTGAGATTAGCCGCTCGGTCGGCATGCCCGTCATTTATTATCTCGCGTCCCACCTCCCCCTTCTGGAAATTGCAGATTACTCGTACTTCTGGCTTCCCAGATAACAGTGGGGTAACACGGTCTGCCCTTTCCGTCCTCTGATTCAACCCTTTCACACTTTCGCTTCCCCGCTATGGCTGATCACTATCACGTAAAAAACTTTTACTGGGTATTGTAGTCCCTCTGACCGGAAGATGGAAATCGCCTGAGTGAACGGCTGCCTCGCGGCGTCGGGTGATTTTTTTCCGCGAAACGACAGGACGCGCGGCAGCTGAGGCGTCACAACCGCCGTCGAAACTACAGCATTGGACGTACGGGCCGCAACGGGTGCCGGAGCCAGGGCGACTCGTCGTCTCCGCCTATCGGACCCATTGTAGTGACGCGTTTAACCTACTGTCCACCAATTGGTCGGAAATCGAAGTGAAATGGACGAGCACGTGTTGGAGTCGTTGGTGTGCGACTGCCGGTGCTTGCGGACGACGGAGAGGCTCAAGCGTGGGTGGGAGCAAGAGAGAACGAGCAAAACTGAGATGGGAGGGTGAAATCTCCCGCAAGAATGCAGTTTCGACATTAAAACAGCTAAAGTGCAATGATCGCAAAACATTGGTAAATTTTTACCTTTTTCTACTATGAAGTAACTTTTTTCGTTAAAAAGAATGGAAATTCAGTCAATATAGTTATGTAGTAAAATCTATTTCATTATCTTCATAACTCTAGGATACATTAATAATGACAAAAAATAATTAAATCGAAGGAAATGAATACTCACAATTGATTACGAAAAAGTATAGTCAATAATTATTTGCAAGCAAATGCTTCTTTTAAAAATGTTACACAAAAATTTTTTTTGTAGGGAGTGTGTCATCGTCTCCTAAATACGTTACAATAATAATTGTGAATTCATAATAGTCAATGATCCGAAACATTACAGTCAAAATTAATTTACATGACGAAACTTCTAAAGTTTTATTATCTCATTTTCTTAAAAAAATTACAATATGTCACGTTATTTGCTCCATATTTCTATGTGAGGAGCGTTCATAGCAATTACTCTCACGACGTTGAAATATTTTAATTCTCAACATCTTACTACGTATAGGGCTGAGTGAATTATTTTGAATACTAAGGGTGTGATTTTAGTCTCTTCATAGCGATGCCTTCATTTATTATCTCTTTGCTGTTGCTTCCTTTGATACACCAGATTTCTCTCGCCTCTCACTGAGCAGATAACAGCAGGGAACTCCGACTTTCGGCGTGTTTTTTTAGCGAACTACCCTTTTATAAGTTAACATCAATCTTCCTCTTCAACTGTTGCGCTACTGATACCCTCATCCAAAAACGTAATTGGATATTAAGTAAGGTAATAAAATTTTCCTTAGTTTCTTTGTCAAGTTACTAAGACACAAGTAGTTAATGATCATTTAAAACAGTTATGCATGAAAATAAACTACTTTTCACGACAACACAAGCGATGTTGAGAAAGTGTAAAATAAATGAATAGTTAAATAATAATCCTGATTAAAACTCTTTATCATAATATTGTTTAGTTTTAAAAGATTGGCATCAACCTAACAGGGAAATACCATCCATTTCAAACATTTTTCTAACTTTAGATAAAAAATTTACTGAACGATGCGTTAACGGGAAATATGTAATAAAGAAAATAGTTATATTTGACCACTCTGACAAACGTTCATTACGCTTAACAGATAAAACAAATGAATTTCATATTATGCATTAGACATAGATCAATTCATTTAGAAAAATTAATTAATTAATTAAAGTGTTTTGCCCTGTAAGTACAAAGAAAAATATGTTCTCCAAGTTTAATCATTTTGATTTCATTGCAAGCGAGGTGGTTTCATGAAATAATTTCATGAAATGTTCTGAATCAATAATTTTTACTAGATATTGTATCCGAGTACGTGTACTTCGATAACAGTTCGCTGTATCGAACGGCAAAATGGCAGAGCTTAAGTCCATTGGAATTCCAGGTCCGTGAATGACCTATCATGTGGGCTCATCGTCGCTGTCGTGTGGAGGCTTCGTGGCTGAGGTCCAGAGCAACCACACACTCCACAAGGGCGAGCGCACTGGGGGACAAGAGAGGCGCAGAGTTCAACGAGCAGACAGTAGAGTGCGGACGGGCTCAACGAGGCGAGCAGGAAGGCAGCTCAGCAACAGTGACTCACTGTCTACCCTTCACTGTCACCCACTTTGAGATGACAGTGGGTGAATGCAGTTTCTCCCCAGTTCCCCTCCAGTTTCTGTTACTACGTGCCACGACACTTGTGCTCCGCTAGTTTAAGGGTTTCTTCCACTTCACTCCAGATCTTCTGCACGTCGTTCTTGTATCCCTCGCGTCTTTTTGTGCTGACATCCCATCGCTTCACCGCAATGTTGTTTTTTTGTGATACAGTATCACATTTGTCTTAAGATATATCTGTTACGCTCTTCCCCTTTCTTTTACAAATTCATTGGGCTTCATAAATGCGACCTTCTGTCATTCCAGATTTTAAGAAATCGCTTCCGCTCACTCGATCACTTTTACAATTATTTTCACACACAAACACCCTCTTCCTCCCTGCATACTTTTGCCATTTAATCATCACACATTCAACTCGATTCGAAAAAAATTCTATTCACACATTTTACACGTGCACCCCCATGGTCTCCTTTCCTCCCATCCTTACATTCGTTCTACCTTCTTCTGCTCCCAATAAAAATGTCGTCTCTGTCCTGTTCAGAACTTTCACTCCAATATCTTCCTTTTCTCTTCTTCGCAACTTGTGTTCATCCGATCCCACATACCGATCTCTCCACCATCTAACCTAACGTTCCCCGCCGAGCCAACTTTGCTCCTCCATGGCAGCGGAGGCGAAACCGCCAACTCAGTATCCCTAAATCCTCGTTTACTGTCACCTCCAATAAACCAACATCCTCTTCCACCACTCAGTGCCACCATCACCCTTTGGCCCTCTCTCGCCTCCGGCGGCGCAGCATCTCCTCAGTCTTCCTTCGCATTACCATCTCCCGCACCGTCGCCGCAAGCTTTGTCTGGCGTGGCGGGTTCTCGAGACAAGAGAGGGTGACAAATGTCGCGCTCGCTCGCTCTTCCTCTCAGGCAATGTCGCGCAGCGCAGCGACGGCGACGGCCTCCACCGCGAGACACGTGCGGCCAGTGTGGGAGAGACGACGGACGACGCGACGGGTGGCGGGGAAACGCCGACGCAGCCGGCGTCGCCGCCGTCGGTGGCGTCGCGGGCACGTCGGCGTCGCTGCGGGTGCGCGTCGGGAATGGCAAGTGGCGCGCCAGATGCGCTGGTACGTCGCCCGTCCCGCCGCTTCGCTCTCGCTCCACGTTGCTGTCTCCTCACCCACCATTTTAATTTGTGGAAGCGGCGTGTAGCGGGGGCGGCGAGTCGGCGGCAGCGACCACGCGGTGGCTGCGCGGGTGACTTACGCTCGTCTGGCCCGCGGCCAACCCAGCCCGCTGCCCCGCACTCGCTCCTTCCGTCTTTGTCCTTTCGAACCAGGAAGCGTAACTGCCGCGTCAGCAACTTTCGCCCTGTTGAACCTACCACCTGCTCGATGACTAGCCATTCGCAGCGGTCCGCGGATCCTGTCCCTGACGCGACGGGTCACCGGGCTCGACTTCGGCCTCACCCCAGCGCCGCCGTCCTTCCGGAAACCTCTTCATACGTCGCGTATGTCGAGAGGAGAGTTTAACGCGGTCCGGGTGAGTGGCGTCGGAGTAGGGGCGGGGAAGGGAGGTGATCCAACCAAGAGGAAAATCGAGGGGACCTTCAAATGCACTCCAGTGGTCAAGAGTTAAGCACTCTCCGCAGTACCACTGCCCGAGAGATATGTTGCCCGGTAATCCAGAGAAGCGGGCGCACCTCGACCTGCCCAAATAAATCATGGCTAAGTAACTTTCGGAATTATCCACTGCCGGGCGGCGATGATACTTTTATTTGAACGATAGTAATAATGTTCTCCACCCAGGTTCTTCAAATGACAAATGTTTGTGGGTGCTTCATACACTGATGTAAGTCCATATATTAAAATCCTCCTTTAGCGCAGACAAGGAGCAGAGTCTGTTAACAATTGTTTAGTGATTTTCTGGGAAACATGTGTCTATGGATCAAGATAAAAATTGATGCATGCGTAATTTGAAACAACTTTTATCGCTTAAATAAAATACATGATCTAATAAGAGAAAAGAATTTGTGGGTCGGAAAATTATTTTCGCGAATAAATGTTCATTAATGTTTGGCAAAATAAATTGTCTAGATTCTTCCACAGTTTCACATTTCAAACCTACTGTTACCTTTCTTAAAAGTATGTCTCTTATTGTCTTGTTTATAGCGGAATCAGTGGTTTAGTCGCATTGGAACATCGTAGTTGACGGAGAAAAAATTCTTGTTATTCGCAGTACACAATTTCTGAATAAAAGTCATGTCAAATATTCCTGGATGTGAAACACTTTGAAAGTTATTAAATACACATAATTAAATTGCATGATAATAGTTTTTAATGTCGAGGGAATCATTAAATATTCAACATTCAATTATTAAGATGAATTAAATAGATAAAACACTTAACATTGCTGAAACACTCATAGTTTAAAAATAAAAAACGTGGCCGTTACACAAGATCAGGACTGCAATGGGTTATAATTGTACGTCGCATAATTATTTCATTAAAATATGTTTGAGGTTTATTACTTTAAATTTCATTAAGATTAATTCATTTTTCACACATCGTACATATTTTGTGGTATAATAACTCTGCCAAAAATTAAGAAATTTCCATAATAAGTTGAAACGTTACAATTATTAAATGCATATGTAGGATAGTTTACTCTCTCTATGCACCAAATCCACACGAAGAGAAAGTAAAATTGTTGAATGATAGTAAGAAGATAAATATATTTATAGGTTCTACTAAAGTATTCTGCATTTTTCAGTATAACATCCAAAAGATTCTTTTGATTTAATTCGTTTGCTCAGGAAAGCTCATTTACTACATTTAATATAAATATAAGCAATTTAAAAAATTAGCTTTCACTGGTCACATTCAAAAATCATCTTTTACTTATGTATACTGAAAACTTATGTAACTGCTTCAGTTAAGTTCTTGCAGTCATAAAATATATTTGAAACGTATCTAGTTTTACTTCTCGGATAAGTAAAATATCCTGCGGCTATATATTAAAGGATACTGAATTATTCAATCATTTCAGAGGTGGGAAATCACTCGTATCGCCATCCTCTTTAAATACAATTTTTAAAACACGATAAATTGGAAATGAAACATATATTGAATATGTTCAGTTCGTGAAGTTTATAGAAGTTTAATTTCCTATTTCTACATTCAGATATGTAAATTACATTACAAGAGCCTTGTATTATTTTTACAATCACATACATTTCGTTTATGAAAATAGATGAATTCATTGCAAGGTCATGTTCAATTCAAGAACGTTTATACTTTCCAGGAACTAAGGATTTGCCATGCACTGTTCGATAAATATCCCTAGTGAACTGAAGCATCGAAAAAGGTTTCACTTGAAATTAGAGCTCTAAAGATCTATCTTTATAACCAAACTGGTACTTGGAATTACGAATATAATAATATAACATAATATTTTAAATTGTAGTGTAAGTTACTTCTTTGCGAATTTTTTTTAGAATTTATTCCTGATAAACTTAAAATAAGTTTTTATAAAATAATGTTGATCTGAACAGGTAATTTTCCCCCAAACCATTTTTAATAATTGTAAATACACATTTAAGGTAATGAATGAAAAATTCTAGGAATATTTTTTATTTTACCATAAAATAATTGTTTACTGTGCTCTTTGGTGATAATTTCCTTCAAAGGATTTTGGAAATGATATTAAAAACAAGGTAAAATTCCATTGGTGTAAATGCAATTGAAAGGTGATTTAAATACATGTCTTCGAATTCGAGAATTATTAAAGTTCAGTAATGGACTTCGTCTACTTAACTTCAACATAACTTCATAATACGTCGGAACATTTTTAAAATTTACAAGTGTTTTTGGGGAATGAAATTGAAAGGTTAATATTTTTTACAATATTTCCAAACTCTAGAGTAAATTCTTCATAATAAAAATTAATGTTTTTTTTAAATCTGAAATATAATTATAATAATTTTTAGTTATGATTCAATATGCATCACTGTACTTCATCCGTCAAGTTAGATGAGCTAGGTGGCAATAAATACTTTGAGTCTTAATAAAATGGTCATTATCTTTTTGATTTATTACAGTTTCCCAAACGCGAGATTTAGGATATATCGATGAGAAGTAAATGAAGATGAGTTTCTCTGTCACGAAAGTGTTCTATTTTGAGTACAGAAATATTCAATTTTTTGTTTTAGTACGCCGATGCACACTAGATTGATCGAGGGTAAATAACTCGTTAGGTACATCTAACCACGTAAATAAAGAGGTGAACATACAAATAGAAATTCAGTAGACTTGTACGAGTACAATACAATCACGTTACTTTTATGTACAGCTATTCTCATTTCGCAACTCCGTACCCAACATAATCGTTACCGGGGTTTTTGTTGCGTAATTGTTTAGCACTCGTCTCTTAATGTTTCTTTCTTCTTGATAGCATAGGTTTAATTTAAATTTCCTATATTTGTTCCAGTATGCATTTATTTCTAAAACAGTTCCATCTTAATTACTTATATAATTATCTCGGTGAGTGAATAGCAGTAACTCATTTGTTGTATTGTTAATTTTAAGTTCTTTTGGGCGTTACGTTACCAAATACTGCCAATATACTTCTTATATTCATTATTTAATAAACACCTTCAGAAGAAAAGGTACCTCAAACTTGAACCACTTTTCGAATATAATACTGTTTTAATTTATTACCAACTTCTTTTAAACACTCAAATGATCAAATGAATCAGTGGTATTATCTTTAAAATTAATTTTTTGAATTATTATTTGTCCAATAATACTTTAATTAACTTCATATCGTAAATTTTGTACCGGGAAAGTCGAGAGCGAACACTCGAGAATTTTTCCATTGGAATTCTGAGCGCATTCAAAAAGTACCAAGTTGGTGAAATGGAAGAGGGGTTCGTTAAAAGAAATTCTTTGGAGTAAGAAACGAATTTCCTAACTTGGGTTTAATAAGATCTCATTATTGGACACACGTTATAGGATTCACATTCCAAATGTAAAACGTAATCAACGAGGGGACCGTCACAAGAAGTAACAACTTTTACCGTACAATAAACCTCCCCCAGGTCTTCAAAACGGGAAGAAAATAACCTCACATATAAAGTCGCGTAAGCTCTTAAGTTCATAACTCTTAGCAATGCTTTTAGAGTAGTCGTGATGGCTTCTTGGGGTGGTAGGGTGAGGAGAAATAACCAAATGAAGATCTAATTTTTAAATGTAAACTACGTCAATCTCACTCTGAAAATGTTAAACACGTGAGTAAGTAATAAAAAAATTTTTAGTCATTCATATTATTTTACTCTGCTCTCTTTCGCCATTACTTTCGAAAGATTTCGAGAGATTTTAGGCAAAACGGATATCCAATACATATAGCTCCTAAATTGAGAAAAACACAAGCAATGGAAAATGAATATAGATATTTCGATAAGTGCAATTTTCACGAAGATAATTCGTGTCGTATGGCTAACCATTTTGCGTATTCAACTGATTTGTCACTTTTGGGGCCGCAGATATATTGAAACCAGCATTGAGTTTGAAATACGAATCTTCTTCCTAACTACTTTAAAACCTGATAAAATACTTTTTTTTGTGGGGCTTTAGGGCTCGTCAACATCGAGGTCATTAGAGCCCTTAAAACTTGTACAGGTAAGGAAAATGCAGTTACGCACTAGGGAGAGCCAACATGACTCTCCCCGCGTGTGGGACTCGCCGAATAACTCAGCCATACACACTAAAAACCCTCCTGAATTACAATTCAAAACTCAAATCCCAACATACCTCAAGACTTTACTTAAAACATTAAAAAAAGAAGAAGAAGAAGAAAGAGGAAAATGAAAGATACCCTAGCCCCAATGGCGTCGGGATCGAAAAGAACAAGAGGTGACCAAGGGAGGTCAGGAAAGAGAAAGGAAGGACCCTATCAAGTAAGTGGAAGTAATGCCAGACTCATCTCGGGGTCCCGTGTTTGCCAAACACGTACTTACTAGATGTAAATCCCCTGGGGGAGATAAATTACAAATACGAAGATATAACATTTATTGAATTTGAATGACACACAACATAGTAACTGCGCCACGAACATTTAAACATATCCGAATAGAAAGCATGGCAAAGTGAATGATCATCTCGTGCTGGGGTGAGTATTTCCGGTGCATCGATAATGACATTTCTTTTTTCCGGTATCACTAAATATTTACATATTAAAGGAACTGTAACTCTGCAGTTCGTACAAATTCAATGTTATATTTAGAAGTGTGCCTCTTTTTGACTACTAAAATAGCAAGAAAAATTACAAAGTTGATTTCAAAAACCAAAGTTGGCGTCAATATATATGCGATTGAAAAAACAGCAAAGTATTTGAATACGTGAAATGTGTAACTCTATGTCACTACTCATCCAAAGAATATTTCCCTGAGATGTCACCTCGTAACACAGTTTAAAAAAATATTTCATCTTGTTTCATAAGGACTTATAAAAAATCTTTTTTGGTGAGCTCCGAAAAGTAGTCCAAACAATTAAAGAACCCAAACAAGAAACAGAACTTGGTTTTGACAAATTTTATAAGCTGCTGAACGTCAATTTGGAATTACAATAAACTCAAAGATCTAAAAATGATACTAAAGTGGATACTATTTTCTAAAGATACTATTATATAGCAACCCAATATTTTTAAAATTTACAGGTAGCGGTCAAAACTGCCAACGAAATGAAACAGAACAGATGATACTAGTTTATAAGCAGAAAATAAAGCGTCCACTTTCAAGAGATTTAATTGTTAACAGATTTGTGAAATTACCATTAAGAATATGAACACTGAAATTTGTAGCGTCATATCTGTTCCGGGATGATGGGAGAAAAATACAAATACCTACATGATTTATACGAACAATTGTGAGTTCTTAAGTCACTTATTATGTATACATTTACAATTTCTAGTCTAGATTAACTACCCGTTGTAAGCAGTTTTTGAAAGCTCAAATCATTACTGCTTCATTTTTAATTTCGAACCACTCCTCCAACCTAAAATTTTAATTATTCTTCAAAAGTGAAAGTACAGAAACATAACTTTTTGAGTCGTGGCCATTCGTTCTTTACTTCAATGTCATTTTATAAAGGCAAGATTAAAATTGATTTTGATAATTTCCTTGAAAGATTATTTGATTTAAATGAATGAATGAATATTAATCTCCAAAATGATGAGACTTACCTTTCATTTTCAAGTTTACGTTATTTGCTTTTTAGAACCGATAATTTTGACAAAAACATGGGTAAGGATTTTATCAAGGAATATTTACTTTAGGAATCATTAATTTGTTCTCCTTTTAATGAACACAATCTTCCACAAACAACAAGCAACGAACTGGAAATAGTTCGACGAAAATGAAAACCCGATTTCATTATTTTAAATATCATTACGCTTGGTTTAAAATCTTTGTTCTCGTATTATCTTTAATAAAAATTTACAAGCTTTTATATGAGGAACTGGATAACATCAAGTAAAATCGAAAAAATGTAATAAAGAAAACTCAATTTTTCATTAGAAACGGGAATTTATTCAGGCATGAACCAGAACACTGTACTAATAAACCTGCAATATATAATACTCATTTTCAAAGTTTCATCAACTTTTTTGCTTTTTTTTTTTTCACGACACATCTTCAGCTACACATCGATTTTCAAATAATTTTTCTGACGCTTTGGTGAGGAGTCTTATCGAAGACAAATTAGGAATAATTTCTTGACCTCTCGATACTTGACTTAAACACTGCCAACTACCTACCCGCAAAGTTCATTTATTCAGTCTGTTAGTGTTATTTGTAATCGTGCAGTATTTGCATACATTCATTAGCATTTAACGGTTCGATGAGCGCATCACCAGTTCAAAATACATAATATAGATGGTAAATGAGACGTGGCGATCATCTAGAAGTGGTTTGAAACTATTTGTCAAAACTATGAGATATTGAAGCGTGTTATGTCAGTGTCATGAACCTCAAATATACTTAACAGTCATTTATCTATTTTTGTTGATTTGATTTGGATTTGTATAAAAATAAACCTCTCCGCATAACAAGGGGACAATTAATTTGAGTAAAAAAGAGTGCTTCCTTAAATGAAAGCTCGTTTACTCAAGAGAAAATCATAAAAATTGGGAATTTCTATTCCTAACAAAAAAGAGAACTTTATGAAACCTGGGTCTCTCACAAATTCATTAACAGAGCGAGATATGCCATGAGTCTGGTCGTCCAGAGGTTTATCTGTTGTATCACACGTTGTGTAAAGTGAATAAGAGGAACGCTAAGTGAGTAATTCCTCTTAACATTAGAAATGAGGCTCACAGAACATGTGGAGACAAATGAGCCTCCAGGCAGTAGTGACAAAAATTTCAATTTGCATTATTGTATTAGCATTAATACCGTGCGAGTAGAACATTACAAAGGCTTTGCATGCAAAGAGAGGAGGTCATTGTAGATGGAAGAATCCAAATCCATCTCTGAATAAACATACGCAGACACACAAAGAAAAACGCATTTAACTGGAGAAACATTATTTATTTTTGCATCCTATTACTCAACGCGTGAAGCTCTGGTATTGTGGTAGGCAACTTCGAGCAGTAATACCGAGTGTAACACAAGTAAATATGACATACAACAAAATGTGCACACTCGTATAGAACGTAACCCCAAAGGTTAAATTTCTCAACTCAGTCATCAACGCAGGGAGGAAATGTTGCTCTATAAATCCACAGCTCTCTCGAGGTTTTTGAAGTAAAGAGAATTCAGAGCGCGCATCTGAAAACGAATGGGATCCTGATATTCCTCTTGAGCGAGTATGGACTCACGGGTCGATACTAAAACTATCGTTTCGATTACATAAAGAATCATTTACTGGCTATAAGGAAGTTTCGATAAAATTTTAATAATGTACGATTTTTCAGTCATGGTCAAATATGGACCCGAGATGAAACACTTTGTTTTGTCACAAGAATTGAGGTGATTCGCAAAAAGTATCTTTTCTATTAGTGCAAGACTTTAAGTTATTAATCTTATTAACGAGTGCATAAACATATTTTTGTACGAGTTGAAATATAGAATATTTTCAAATTAATACTTCAATTA
Organism: Laupala kohalensis; assembly: GCA_002313205.1. Lineage (NCBI taxonomy): Eukaryota > Metazoa > Arthropoda > Insecta > Orthoptera > Trigonidiidae > Laupala > Laupala kohalensis. The sequence continues at coordinate 1,105,817 of NNCF01125882.1, read as the reverse complement.
AGAAATGTAAATGAGAAACATAAATATATGCACTATTTGTCTTTTTTCAATTTAATGAAATAATAGCGAGAAGTAAATTAAACAGTTAATCAAAATTGTTACACGAAGTGTGATTTTTAATGGGTAACAAAACTGACTTTCAACGATAGTTTAAGAATACTGATAAACTATACTTAATACATTTACTGGCAATTCATTTAAATCATTTAAAAAATAATAGATCTAAAATTACTGATCTATATTTAAATATTTCAAAAGTGTTCTTCTAATGGCGTATATTAGTTGAGTGAAATTAGATTGTCTAAATAACATCATTCCAACATTTACGGAATAAAAGCGATATTATTTGCCATGACAGTGACTTGGATAAAGTTTTGAACCTCAAAAATAACATTGGGCAGAAAGGTTGAGGCTGACAGAATATCAGACGGCTCCACCGCTCACTTTCTGGCACCCTATCTCTTGTCTTTCCCCGGAGGAAATTGCATGTACGCCTCGGGCAAAGGGATTCAGCATCTTTCACAAAGCAGTCGAGGTAAAGCGGCAAATATACACGAAAGCACCAGCGAGACGTTCGAAAATTGACTGCGCGCCGTAAAGCAGAGTCGGTAGCGGCGACAAGACCAACGCAACGGGAAAGGAAGACGCCGACGCCCAGCGGCTCCCGCCCGAGAGACACGAGAGCCGGCGCCTGCTGCAGACGCTTGGCGCTCGTGTTTCACTGCGTCTTGGGGAAGGGGTCCACAGAGGAGCGAAGACGGAGGGACACAGGAAAGGGGAAGTGCGTGGACTCGAGTGGTGGCGGGTGGCGACAGCCAGAACGCCGCTTCGACTCATCCTCATAAAAGCCCTTTCCACGCCGCGCTAGCTGCTGACGTGTGACCCTGTAGAGCAGTGGTGGCTCGCCGTCCAGAGACAACGGCGATGCGCCCAAACCCGACCTTCTTCGGAGATCAATTTGTTAGCTCGCGAAGGTCGTCGAATCGCCACCAGTGGAAGCGTCAGCGTCTACGAGGAAAAAGGTCGATGGCACGACGTCGCTGCGATCTGATGTCGACGGCTTCCTCCCGGCCGAGTGGGGAGGCGGAAGCTTTACGACACCACAAGTCGCAGGTGTCCGCAGCAAACGCATCCGATCGAAGGTCCCCTCGTGATCGGCGTCGAACGCCTGCCTCTCGTCACTACAGCCCCCTCCCGACACAGTTACCTCGATAGGGCTCTCCAACATCGACCTGCCTTCCAGACAAGACAAAATGAGCACATGCGCGATTTTGAGAAGCTGCGCTGTACACTGTCGCTATTTTCTGGCTCATTACGAACGAGGTCGGCGAATGCACTAACCCAATCCCAAATGACTGTCGCTGATCCGCGCAGCTTTGACAAACTCTCGCATGGGTTTAAAGGAGAAAAGTTGCGGAGACTCGGGAAGAGTCTTCGAGAGTCTGCCGTGCTCCTGGAGAAAAGTGACGCGGGGCAGGGGAGGGGAAGCGCACGAGAGGAGAGGAGCGTCGTTGTAGGAGAAGAGGAGAGTGGAGGGGTGAGGAGAGCACGTCGCCCCGCGCGGGCGGGGATTGCTCTCCATTACTGCGAGCGCCGCGATCCATTCTCCACGTAAACGAGCGACCTCGCGGCGGACGTGCCCTGCCCCGGTCCCCGGCCTCTGCCCCCGCCCGCCATGCTCGCTACCCCTCCCCCACTGTCCCCGCGCCTAAAAAAACCGAATGGCCGTCGACCGCAGCTTCCACCCATTCCTCGCCCACTTTCTTCCTCCCCCTCGCACATTCGCCTCCGTCGCCCTGGCCTGCACTCTCTCCCAGGAGCTTTTTAATGACAGCACGGAAACTCTCACTCTTCGGCGCCACCCCCCTAGCATCGGCGCTTCCCATTTAAGTGCTTCCCACCGCACCGCCCGCTTCTGTCCCCCGTCGTGCCGCTCCCTGCGCTTCCCTCTGGAGGAGCGGGACGCCGGGCGACGGTGGAGGACCCCGATGACACTGACCCCAATCGATAAACCACTCCAACATCCAAACTACAAGCTGACGAAGTAAGCTAATACTTGAAAGCGAGTTCTCTTTTCTTTCCTCCACCCCGACTTCTTTAAAGCAAGACTATCGGCGCCAAGTCGATTTGTGACTTCAATACATCATACAAAATCAGGTCACCGAAGAGAACGGTCCCTTGGAACTCGATGAAACGAACAGTATTCTAAGACGACTTCAGATGGTCATGTTTACCAAAAAACCTTTCAAATGACAACGCCTAATAAGTAATTAAGTTTATAAACTAAGCATCCATTAACAAAATTTCTCGCTTCACTTTATTACGGTGGGACACAGAAAAGTGAAATAAATCGTGATTTGTGTATATTCTCTGGAATTTACTGTAATATACTGTGCGTCGATGACAATATCCGAGTGAGGATATAACAATCTCTATCTAGTTGATTGCTTCAACCATACATTACTGTATTTGCATTCATTGATGTTTGCTCAAACAACGGCACAACTGGGCACACAAAAGTATTTATGGAAGTTGAATGCTATAACTTTCCCGCGTCAGAAGCCCCATATGTGGCCTCGAGGGGGAGCCGAGCGAGTATTTCAATCGGAATAATACACAAACCCAATACTTGGAAATCACAGAGGGGACAACAAAGCACGTCGCGTCGCCTGGAAGGGAAAAGATTCGGGTTTGTTACAGGGTGTAGGGAAACCGCGTGTCGAGTGCGGAGCAAAGGAATAGGGACGAGGTGGACGGTGGTGGTGGTGGGGGTGGGGGTGGGGGCGGGGGCGCCAAAGAACCTCGGTTGCGCACACGCGTTTCAGCGTTGAGGGACGAGGGTGGAGGGCGGGGTGGCGCGTCGGTCGGACGCCGCGACCGCGCCCAGACCCCATCGTAACTCCAGCGTGGACGAGCGTGGACGGTGAGGGGGCCGGCGGGGAGTGTTGGAGGCGAGGCCAGCACGGCACATCGCGTATTCCGCACGTCACTCCGTACCGGCCGGGCCGGGCCGCGTAATCGGCTACGTCGGCCCCGCATGCCAAGTGCTCCGCCGCCGCCCCCACAAGCGTCTCCTCTTCGTTCGTCGCCTTCCCGCCCATCCGCCAAGCCACCCGGCGTCCCCACACACAAGCTGCGCACTCGCAGACGGCTGTGTGCAGGACGCAAGAGGACAGGGGAGCCAACCAAACAGCCTATGCGTGCTCTCCACCCATCCTCCTATCTCTTCGCTAAATATCTCTCAGTTAAACAGGTTACCCTCTGAGGGCACTCCGCTCGTCTCCTGTTGCGACTTGCGAGAAATCCAGTCGGCAACATACGAGGCTTATATCATCTCTCGCAATATCTACCTTTCTTCTCTTGTTTAGGGAATACATTGAGTGTCAATTTTCACACGAGGAATATGGCATCACGTCTCCAAAGCATTTATGGGGCAGATGTGTGATAGAATAAGGTTCACACTTACGTAAAGAATTCACTAGCAGCTCAAAAAAAATAAAAAATTATGAATTCATTCGATCACTACATTCATCGTCCGAAATAATTTCATGTTTAAAATTACCAAGAAATATAAACATAGATATATGATTTAATAATTCAATATAATGCTTGTAATGAACTGTCCAAAATGATCTCTTGTAATTGAAATTGTCCACTAATTTTTAAAATAAATAAATATTTTATAGTAAGCATTTATAAATATATAAATTATATTTTACAAATAAAGAGATATATTCGATCATTGCTATGGGAGTTAAAATCTGATCAATGAAGTGAAGTGACATCGAAGTTTATATAAACATATTGTATTAAAACAGCCGTAAGAAAGATTAGACGAAAACTATTTCATATTTTATAATTATCATTCATATAGATTAACACCCTCAACCTTAATTAAACTGTAGTGTGAAACAGATACAAAACTCTTATTCTTTATGCCCCGAACAAGTGGAAATAAATGAAACCCTTATTCTCGAATTCGAAATGAAGTTCAAAATGAAACCTTTATTCTCGAATTAGCCAGTCTCTCCCACGAAAACATTTTACGTTGCTCAGAATTTGGCTAAAAAGAGTGACTAATATGAGAAAGTTATAGGCGAAGAGAGAGAGAGAAGACAGAAAGCAGGCTTGATTATTACATGCCAAAGAATGTTTGAGAATGGCTGGAATTTTGAACTGTCTATTAAAAGACTGGCAATCTATACAGAATTTATATTATGCTCAAACACGAAGAATAAAATTTGTTAACGTTAATGATGTAAGAAAACACTGAAAAATATTTTTAACAAAAACACACTCAAAATTTTGTTACTCGATTGTGTTAAATGAAGAGTAAATGGTATTCGTAGTTGCTTGAGTTTCAATTTGCTTTTTATTTGTATGTGTTGAAATAAATTCCAATCGAACGCGTTAAGTGGAAAGATACGCATGTATTAATAGGTAGTTCTGTTTGTGGGCGTAAATGAGAACATGAAAATATGAAATTCATAATATTTGTTCAACATAATACGAATTAAACAAAACCATGTAAGTCATTATTTTCGAGAACTTTTCATCTCAGACCCCTTAAAAGTCGTCAGCATCTCTTAAACTGACTAAAGGCGAGTAAGCTTAGAAATCGAAGCAGTCACTTTGTTCTGTGTTGCTTCTTGAGATCTGAAGTTCAATGGATGCTCTCAGGTACGAAAGTGATCAATTGTACATTACCCAGAAATAGGACCTCTGCCGTGCCCGAACATTCCCCCTCACCTTCCCACATCTTGCAAACCATATCGTGCACGATGTTTCCAAAGCCGCTCACTAACATCGCATTCTACCAGAACTCACCTCTCAATCTCTCCCCAGTCAGTTCCCTCTCGACACACGCCCACGCCTTCCCTCGTGACCCGTCGCCCGCGCGAAGGCATCACGCATCAGCTTCGGGACAAGTACCGCTTCATGCGCGTCCTGCTCGCTCTCTTCGGCCAATCCCCAGCACCGTGTCTCCGCACCAAACCTCCATCCATCGCCGAGTGTCCACAGCCGGCTCCGACAAGAGCATCATTGATCACAGCCGTGTCAGGAGCACGACTTTTTACTTCTTATCGCCTTTCAGGGGCTTTAATCACGCCGCCTTCCATATGCGACGATGCTCGCAGCAAGGACGAGGCGGAAGGAAACTGTGATGTGGCAGAGGGTTGAGGGTAAGAATGGCAGCAAGTGAGAGTTCGAGTTATGGCAAGTGAATCGTGGAGAGTGAGTTCGAGTTACAGATGTCGGGATAAAGAGCACCCTCCAATTCTCACGTTCAAGAAACGTTTCGAGGTTCTCGATTTTTTTAAACGAGAGTTTTTTATCTTTAAGAAGCCCAAAAATATGTTATAGAGTTCATCCACGAACATTGGCACAGAGTACACTAATAAGAGTATTGAATGAGCTTACCAAAAAGTTGCATGAACATGGTTATCGGCTTCTGGATATCGTGGCCACTGGGAATTAAAGAAATGAGCAATACATTTCTTAGTCTCAATAGGTTGCAAAATATTTTGTCAGTAACTAATAGACAAATATCACGCCAAATCTACGAAATGATTGAGTTTCAGAAACGTGGTAATTTATTTCTAATAAACAACATTGGGTTCAACAATATGCAGCTTTCTAAACATTCTTCGATATATTGCTTCCAACAAAACGTTTATGTTACATACAACACTGATCAATAACCATTCAAATCGAACTAGAAAATGTAGAGAGACGGAAAAATCTTCACAATCTATTATTTTTAATATACTACTTGATCAATCGCGTTTAACTTTCAAAAACCTGATTAGATATGATTTTAGCATATTTTGTATCACAAGGAAATTTTTTGAATTGTTTAAACGAAATTCATTGTGATTCAACACGTACGTTGCTTAAAATGTAAAAAAAAAAACATTCCAATTCCTCGTTTCACATCGACGCTTTGAACGTAGGGGCGTTTATACATTCCCAGCAACTGTCATCTCCAGCTGATTCTATGCTCCCTCACGCACTTTATCTCGTCGAGCTACGCGCAAAGCCGGATCCTTTGATGTAAGTTATCACTAGTGCGCAATAATGGCATCATTACTCAATCTTTAATGCCAGTGAAACCAGGAAAGAATTCTAAAGAGTCTTTACCAACCAATTTAGCTATTATCTACCATAGTAATATAAAAAAATATAGTCTAGAAAGAGAAAATTCACAAATCAAATAAATTAGGATACAAGGTCCTCCAGAAAGTGGATTCAAATTTAAAGCTTAATGAATCGATGGTATAAATTCAAAACCCATGAAAAAACTACATCAAGAGTAATAGAAATGTATTACCGTTTGCTAACACGGCTACGTACCTGGCAGTGACCCTCGATGCAAAATTGAAATGGAATGAAAACGACAAAAAGATAACAAAGAAATTAAACATCAAATAAAAAAGAAAATGTACTGGCTTCTGGTACGAAAATCCCAACTGTCTTTACAGAAAACAAAATTAATATATCATCTAATATTAAAACCAATGTGATTCTACGGCATCCAACTCTGGGGGTGCCTTTCAAGCAACTGAAGGATATGCAGA